>WUAW01010140.1:5533-15761 GCA_017165845.1 Thaumetopoea pityocampa
ACTCTGTCTGTCTGTGTGTTACGCAATCACACCGAAACTACTGAACCGATTTAAATGAAATTTGGTACAGATATAGTTTAGAGCCTGAGAAAGAACATAGGCTACTTTTTAATGCGAAAAAAGGGCTGTAAAGGGTTGAAATAAGGGATGAAAATTTGTATGGAAATTACGTTATTTTTAAAGCTAGAAGCTTGCAACTTATTTTTTAGGCTTTTGATTAGATATAAATAAATGCGACATTCAAAGTTTGTAAAAAAATTTCCCTAAAGGGGGTAAAAATAGGTGATGAAAGTTTTTGTGTGATGACGTTGGCAAAAAAGCTTACGGCCCAGAAAATAAAAATATAGAAGAAATACGGAGAATTACGGAGTCATTACAAAATGTGAATCTGAAATTAATGTAAGAAACTTGCCAAGCGCCGCGCGCCATACACAATGAGCGCCGCGCCGAATCTATGTTTGTTTCGGAATTTCTCATGGAGCAGAAAAACGACATTGACGCGGGTGGAGCCGCGGGAAAAAGCTAGTAAGGTTATAAAATCTAAAAACGTTTTTAAAAGTGAAGAAATGCCCCGAGAATTTGTGACTAACTGCTAGGAAATATAATCCAGCACCAAAGTTTTCAGCGAAATTTTCCAGCGAAGTAATTTCCAACTGAAACTTTGATTAAATTGGATACCGAAATTTTACCACCTTTGTAGTGATCGCTCTCAAGTTAAAACCCTCTGATTCGCAAAATAACAGAACAGTTATGACAAAAACAATGGGGTCAGCTTTATTTTTAGTAGTGAATAAGGTCTCCTACCAAATCCGAGATTCGAAAGGTTTCTGGTTTGATCCCCACCTGGAACGCAAACATTACCGTGGTATCTCCGTGCTTAAGAAGGCACGTAGAACGGTGGGTCTCGGTTCGTGTCTCAACAACACTGATCATTAACAGGAATTGTGGAGATTTACAGGGATGACACCAGATAGCAAACAGTTTAAACCGCCCTACAGATGCAACCCAGCGAAAAACTGCACACTCCAAGATAAAAATCGGAATAATGCTTGGGAGAGAGCAGAGAGGAAGATACAAAGAGAGAGTCTTTATAGAAAGGAAACAACTAAATTGTCAAAAGATTCTACCTATATTTAAAGTAATAGGACCTAGGCAGATTTGTTACTATCTTCAAGCTTGGCAGACATATTAGAGACTGCAGTAAGTGTTTATTAAATTGCAGAATAATGCTGCTCTTCATTACTCTGACGTACGAGTATTTCTCTACGGTTCTCGTATCACCCATGAGATAAATTTGGAACTGGTACGCCATAATCACATCGGAAAAGCTTAAACATTCACTTGCCCACACTTGAAGCGCGATACAATATTAATTGCTTATGAGTATATTGGGCTTCACATTAATTTGTTTAGTCATCAAAAAACATTTAGTATTACAAGACGAAGTATATAATCTGCAGTGTACGCTTAGTGGTATATTATGCACTGCCAAGTCTTTGATCTCAAGTTCGAGTTCAAGGCACATAACCGATTTTTCAAAATCATGTGCGTATTAATAATTAATTATCATTCGTTTCAAACAGTAAAGAAAATCATCGCGAGGAATCCTGAATACCTGATAGATTTTCTCAACGGCGTGCGTGTGAAGTCTGGCAATCCGCATCAGGTTATCGCGATAGGCTGTAGCTTAACCTCTCATTACGAAAGGAGACCCGTACCGTGCAGTGGTGCCCGTGTAGATAAACGATAATTAATATTGCGCTATCAGCACGCCTTCTACATGACTATTTTAGATATTCGTCAGTATTTATTGGAACCCCGACGCAACCCCGAGAACAGTAATTAAACTCTATATCACCGCTAAGTGCAGACACGGTCCGTAGGTCGTATCGGTCCGCCCTCCTAAGAATACCAATGATCTGGCGACCGTAATCAAAAATTTACGCCAATAGAATAAATACACTATACGCATGTCTAGTACGTTATGGCGCATTTTGTTGGAGATGAGAGATATTCTAAAATTATTATTTGTTTTTGTGAACAGTTCAATAAATATTATAAATACGAAAGTTTTAATATTTAAATATTTGAATTTTTTTTCTCAATCACACCAAAACGGTTGAACCGATTGTAGAATATTATTGTCTTGGGAAGCAGTGGACTGTATCTGAACTGAGTTATAAAATTTGTACAGACTTATTAATTAGATTTTTTAATTAATTAACACACGCCACTATGCGTAGGGTTGTCAGCTATAAAAGGAACAGAAGAGCGAGATTGAAACCTATGTAAAAAAGACGTAATTAGTATGAAATAAATACTAAACACCGATCGTTTCGAAGTTAAGGATAAACGTAGATACGAATCTTAGAACGGATGCAGCCTGAACTTATCACTATCATAATAATATTACGGGTTGCTTACCCGCTAACATTGACTCTGTGTGTTTTGTCCAGAAATTACATTACTTGTAGCAGGGACTGTGGAGGCTTACCAGGAGGAGGGCTTCATACAGTCGTCTGAACCTGCCTTACAGCCACATATCTTGTAATGAAAGCAGACTTGCATGAATATAATGCTAGAATGAGGAATATCATAATAATATTTTTGTATACAGACATAAAATGGCGGGGTCATGGTTCGCCACCCGACACGTCTCGTTGCCCACGAGGGCGAACTGTGGGCTGCGGATATCTACTTTGTTCAGTAAACGGTCGTGGCAGGTGGAAAGAAGTGGTCTCTGCTTATCCCAAGGGGAAAGAGGTGTGACTGTATCTATGTAGTATATACTATGGTCTCTGCCTACCCTTATGGGATGTTGGCGTGAGTGTGTGTATGTATATAGACATATAGTAGCCACATGTTTCGGCTGTATATAGACCATGATAAAATCGTACTCGGAATTCGAAACTACTGAAGTTATTTTATTATGATTAAAAATATATAAAGATTGACTAATAAGAGAGATACATACTATATAAAGTATTAAATAATTGTATAGTTTCAGTGGCCACATTAAATGAGAAAATAATCATTAATTAACCTGTTAACTGGGTATGATGAAAATTTCGTCATACACTAACTACTACTGCAATAGGCATGACGACATTTTTAGTCATGATTATTTGCCGTAACATTTTGAACGTATTAAGTTTTATGTAGTTCTTATCTATGAAATCGTAGCGTGATTATATGCGAGCATATTGTTTACGTATTCGCAATCTGTCGCGTATTTTACGCATTAGTAATAACTTGCTTACTTAAGTTTATTCCCCGGTTAATAGGTTAAGAGAAAGCTGAAAATCTTTCATCCGCAATAAACGGTTTGCTCTTTGGGAATGCCCTTATTTAGCCTTGAGACTGATGATGCTGATAATTGAGAGACCATGATCTTGATTATTATTAAGTTTAAAAAAAATAAATATGAGAGGTTCTAGCAGCGTCTGGGGATATTGCATTCTTTGTTATGGCTTACGGAAGTTATCATATTTTCTTCTGGGAAATTGTGGCAAGATGAAATATGTTGCTTTTTTAATGTTTTACGTGTCACTCCAATGCACTAACGTTGCATGATTTTCAATTAAATTGAAATGTTTTATATAACTCATTCAGTCTTATTACGTTTTAATCTTTTTGCGATTATATTATACAATATTTAATTTTAATCTTTTATTTTCATATATTAGCGTCGTATGTAAAGAAAAAACAATATTTTCTGTAAATATTGTGACAATGATGAATGAAGCTTCCACTAGGCAAGCGAAAATTCGCGGCACAATTTATCATCTATCCTGTTGTTTTGTGTATACGTACTCGTACATTTTGTTTATAGTAAAAGAATAAAGAGATATGCACCCATTATGATGTGAGAGTCGATTATTGAGTCAATACGTCTACTTTCGCATAAATTAATTATATGAGAGTCGATCATTGATTCAATACGTCTATTTTCGCATAAGTTAATTATGTGAGAGCCCATCATTAATTTAATACGTCTACTTTCGCATAAGTTAATTATGTGAGAGCCGATCATTGATTCAATACGTCTACTTTCGCATAAATTAATAATGTGAGAGCCGATCATTGATTCAATACGTCTACTGTCGCTTAAATTAATTATGCGAGAGTCGATCATTGATTCAATGCGTCTATTTTCGCATAAATTAAATATCTGAGAACCGATCATTAATTCAATACGTCTACTTTCGCATAAGTCAATTATGTGAGAGCCGATCATTGATTCAATACGTCTACTTTCGCATAAATTAATTATGTGAGAGCCGATCATTTCATGTATAGTGACCGGTGGCTACGTATAACAATTTGTCCTATTATGATTACTGATTGCAAGTGAAAAATTTTCAGAATTGTTCATGATTCAAGTTTGTCGATAGTACCTAAACATTTTACCACAGAACCATATACGTAAATTGTTCTGACGTTAATCAGCATTTTATATTTTACTGTGTTCTGAATAATATTATATTTGGATTTTTTTTCTGCATTTTGAATTGTTTAAAATCAAATATTGCTGCGCGTAATAAATGAATAGACGTTAATCTACGCTCATTTATTTAAACGTGAATGTGTTCATGTACCTGCATACCTCCCGCAGTGTCCGTGATCAGAGATCACGACACACAATCTGAGTATTATGTATTGTAATAGAACTAGAGATGGCAATTTGTACAACGGTGGTGCTATCGTACGTAATAAACGAATAAGGAAGAAGGTAGGACGGCTCATCTGATCGTAAATTTTATTGAATTACTGTGATTGCACCTGTCTAAAATAGGTTTTCGAGAAAGCTTCTTTTTTTTGTGACGCAGTAGATATACTACATATGACTATGTCAAGTTGCTATATATGCTTATCGTCACTTGTGAGGGACTCCGAAATTACTTTTAGACTTCAAAAATGTTGGCTCGACTCACACCTAGAGATGATCATGATAGTATGAGCCACATATGCTACTGACCTTCCCGGGGTGGAGAAAGTTACCTCTTGTGACCATATCACTTCCATCATTCATTCATTCACTTCCATCATTAATAAAACGTTAAGAGAGTTAGATCGTTATAAATATTAAACGCAGATTTTGTTGCTACTGTTGTTGGTGAATTTAATTTAGAAAATGTTCTTTATGATATTAGCGAAATTGAAACAAGAAAAGCGCGACCAGATTTTTCGACTAAATTTGTAGATGCCTAAAATTAGAATACCACGGATTTAAACAAGCATTTATTGTTTGTCAATTTTGAAAAAATGCAACATGATAAAATCGCCATCTCTTTTGCACATTATCTTTTTGTCCCTGTCTAAAATTAATTTTCCAGTAAGCTTCACTCCATTACTAGTCTCCACCAGTATCATTTACACGTTAAAACAGATTGTGCAACTACTATTGTTGATAAATAATTAAGTCTGTTTAAAATGTTCTTTATGATATTAGCCAAGCTGAAACACGATAGAGCGCGACCTGATCCCAAAATTGAACTTTCACGGTGCCGTTTAGCTCAAAAAATCGTATCTGAGCCGTAAAGTTGTAACTGCAATAATTTATAGATGATCAACGCACTATGATAATCATTCTATTTGAAGGAATTTTAAACGAGCGTTTAGTTTTGTGAACAGCTTTCAAATGATTAAATGTGAACAAAATGTTTTGTTTTTGCACCTTATTATAATGAGTTTCCGAGAAAACTACTTACCAACGTCCACTGGTAACTTATACAAAAGTTGGTAAACTTTTACACGTTAAACAGATTGTGTAGCTGCTGTTGTTGATAAACCGTTAAGTCCGTTCAAAATGTTCTAAATGATATTAGCGAAGTTGAAACAAGAAAGGGCGCGACTCGAACTCCCGACCAAATTTCTACGATGGCGTTTAGTTCGTAAAACAACGTAACTGAGACGTAAAGTTGTAATAGACAGACAAGTAACGCACTTTGACAATCACTATATTAGTAGGAATTTTAAACAAGCGCTTTGTTTCTTTTGACAACTTTCGGAAAATCCAATGTAAATAAGACGCTTTCTTTTTAAACCTATTCAAGATGAGATTTGAGAAAGCCGCGTCTAGTTACTAAACTTATCTGGTTTCATTTACATCAATTCGTGAAGTTATTATTCAAATTTATAACGTTATTAAAATATTTGTTTACGAATTTGATATTATATATAAAATTTAAACACATTAATAACAGATTGTACAGCTACTGTTGTTGATGAACAATCAAGTCTGTTCAAAATGTTCTTTATGATATTAGCGAAGTTGAAATAAGAAAGAGCATGACCCGATCCCGCGACCGATCTTCCACGGCGCCGTTTAGCTCGTAAAAGAACGTAACTGCCTCTTTGAATAGATAATAAGGATTTTATTAAAATTCCTTGTCCTTGTTTTGCCATCCGTAGGGCCGATCCGACGGAGGCCTTTTGTACTGGTGGCATGCGAGTCTAAAGCCTTCCAAAATTCCTTTATGTACATCTTCAAAATTCACTGGATCATTTATGGCCCTCATATGTTCTTGTATTAGGCTTATTTATGATGATAGATCAGTAGGTAGAATCTCGGCTAGCCCGGATTAATAACACCAGACAGAAAATTAATGTATAGGTTAAAAATTAAATCTAAAAAATATTGAATTTAAATATTCAGTCGAATTGAATTGTTGTGTACGTAATTAATAATATAATAATAATATTGTGGACACTGGGCACTTTTTTCACACACATTGATCTAGCTCTATATTAGGATTCCTCGTGTCTTCGGTGCTAGGGAACGATATACTTACTTATATAATTATGTAGATACTTATCAGTCGTATAATTAATTTATGCTAACATGTAAAAATTCGAAAACAATAAGAACAGCTTTATACTACTTTTGCTTCTGACTGTTAAATAACACCATCTTAAGTCCATATTTGTACCCACTACAGGGGCATAGACCTCCCAATTAGGAGGGGGATTAGACCGTAGTCTAACACGCTGGTCTAATGCGGGTTGGTGAACTTCACACACCCATGCGGGTAAGTTGGTTTCCTCATGAAGTTTTCTTTCACCGTCGAGTACATTGTAGTTTCCAATGTGAACTGTACATGACTTTGAAATAACCTAGTGGTACGGGACCTGGATCGAACTCACAACCTTTTGATTATAAATCGTGTTTTGCACCACTAAACCACCAATGTACCCAAAAAAATGGGAGTATGATGTATGATCTTTAAATATACATAATTGTATAATGCATATACTACGATACGGGCCATCGTCATTTTAATTAATCTGTCTTTTCGAAATAACAACGAGCATTCAATTTTCTGGTCAAATAGGTTGCCAGCGATAAACGTGGGGTCGCTCTGTGGTTGTTTTTATTGTCCTTTTGAACTTTTTTATTTGAGTGTATCAACGAACACCGACCCTGATTGTGGTTTTACAATAATTTAGTAGCACGTTCTTGAATTAGAAATACGATTGAAGGCAAACAAACCTTGTCCAAAGTAATACGTTAGAACTGGATCATAAGATAGAAAAAAAAACACGACAAAGGTCTACATTGCCAGAGACGAAGCGTGTGTGCCATTTCATATCATACACTTACAATTACGTATTGTATGGTTAACACTAGATGACGCTGTTTCTTTGCCATATAAATATCGAGTAGTTTAAAAAACTCGCACTAACCATACTGACTTAACTTTTTCAAGACACTTAGTCATGTTTAATCATAGATGCTAACTATCAATCAACTAAAATTTTTTGCACATGCTTCATTGTGAATGGCCCTGTATTGTTACATGTACATTGAGGCACACTGAAAGTCTTTAGAAAATAAAGGGCGGCTCAGTGTAGGAAGATGCCGATATTTTTATTATTTTTCTAAGTAGTCTCCGTTCCTCTCTATACATCTCACTCATTATCTCGACAGATGCCATAGTTAAATATTCAATTGTTCGTTTTGCGGAGTGCGCTGAAGCGTTGTCGTGGTGAAGGAGGATCTTGCTTCGAGGGCGCTGCTGTTGAACATTTTCCAAGACAACAGGCAAACAACAATTAATATACCAGTCTGCAGTAACTGTCCAACCAACTTCCAGTAAGTGTTCAACTTTCAGTAAGTCTTCCAGCACAACTGTCGCGATATGACCTTTTCGACCAAAGAACGAGGCAATCATCTTTTTTCCTTGACTTCTTCCTTTCTTTAACTTAGTTGGTCGATCCTCAAAAGGAAACACCCACTGAACAGATTGTCTTTTGGTTTCGGGTTCGTAACAATATATCCAGCTATCATCACCTGTAACGACGTCAAATACCGCATTCGAGTCACCTCCGTTGAACTTTTCTTACACTTCGCGACACCAGTCCATGCGAAAGCGTTTCTGGTCTTCGGTCAAAGTATGGGGAATCCAAAGTATGGTGAAAAGGTTTCTGACGCCTAAATCTTCGTGAAATATTATTTGTACTCGACTCATACTAATACCTAAGCTTGCTCGCATCTGCTGGTAGGTCACTCTCTTATATTTCTCTATCATTCGTCACACGGCAGTGATGTTATCCTCAGATGTCGCTGTTGCNACTCATACTAATACCTAAGCTTGCTCGCATCTGCTGGTAGGTCACTCTCTTATATTTCTCTATCATTCGTCGCACGGCAGTGATGTTATCCTCAGATGTCGCTGTTGAAGGACGTCCCTCGCGCAGATCATTACTGAGATTGCTACGCCCACTCTTAACATCGTTAAACCAATTGTAAACAGTGGTGTGAGATGGGGATTCATAATTAAATGCCAATCGAAGTCCATCATAGCTTTGTTGTTGATTAAGACCACAACGAAAGTCGTAATAAATCATGAGCCGAATATTTTCTCGCGATAAATTCATTTTGAGGTGTAACAAGACTTGGAATTGCCGCCAATTCACAAAAACAAACGACAAATGAATGCAATATATCACATTACGTAACCAAAGAGTTCTATAATCGAAATTTAAGTTTTCATTGCCAATGTTTTTAACTGGCCGGTTCTAAAAACTTTCAGTGTTACCTAGGTATAATACCAATGGGACATACTTATATGTACCAGTACGCAGGCCGAGTGGAACACATCGCACCTTCAGAACAGTAGTGACAGTATCTTAAAAAAAGTATGGGGAAACTCAAGTTTTTGGGAAATCAAAAATGAAGTTTTAGAATTGCAAACTGTGAACTTTGAACTGATTTAATTAATTCTTTTTGTATAAAAACGTATCAATTATTTTATTTCTGTACTAAGTTTACTTTATCTTTTGTTAATATGAGCTATAAAAAATAAATTAGATGCATATTTTCAATTAAAATTAAGGTTTTTTAATTCATTCCAAATTTAGGTCCGTATAAGAATTAAACATTTTTTTTAAAGACCGTTTTCGTCTTAGGTCTATTTCANATTCATTCCAAATTTAGGTCCGTATAAGAATTAAACATTTTTTTTAAAGACCGTTTTCGTCTTAGGTCTATGAAATAGACCTAAGACGAAAACGGTCTTCTGAACTTATTCTACACTTTTTGTCCTATTACTGAGTTGTGCACTGCAGGAATAAACTAGAATTATACTTTCGTGTAACATAAAGAAATAAGTCATTTTATAGTAAAAACAGTAGTATGACACGGCACCTCGTCCGTTTAAGTCAATAGCTGCAATTACTCAAAATAACAATAATAAAATGTCTCTCAACATAAATTTTATTGCGACTTACCCTTATTATTTTATGTATTACACTTATTATTTTATGTATTCTTGTCTAGATAGCTTTTTCACAGTACAATTATCACAACGTAAATCAGTCTTCAGGCAATGATTTGCAGTTTGTTTATATAATTCAGTTTAGTTTTCTTATCAGATACAAAAAGTACTTACATAAGTTAATAATTATAAATGAGCATTTAAATATTTTTAAAAATAAAAAAAAGCTTCAGTAGAAAACAGGTTATGAAATATGCATAGGTGCAAAGGATGTTTATCTATGTAAATTAGTTGAAACATGTTTAACTAAAAAAAATTACAATTATAAATCAATACTTTGGTTAATACCTAATCTCTTAATTACAACGTACCCTTATTCATGAAAATAGTTAAAGAATTAATTATTTTACCTTATGAGTGATTTCATGTTTAGCATCTATTGGCTGAGACTAATATTGTTTAGTATTAACCTGAAAGAATAGATATTCAAATGGACATGCAGTTAATAT
>WUAW01010147.1:5627-16770 GCA_017165845.1 Thaumetopoea pityocampa
ATTTATGTATAATTTCGCTCTTACCGAATGCCCACGCGGACGGAGTCGCGGGCACAGCTAGTATTATATAAGCTTTAGATAAACATGTGTTTCACATTACTTTATTTTACATCAATTACTTCACCTTCCTTATCTAATGTCAGCACCATCTAAAATTCGACCGGTAGAAATGCCTCAGGCATTAAGTCCGCCCGTATGTAAACCATCAGTATATGAAATAAATAAATATATTGATGCCATTTTTTTTAACTCAAAAGTTCTACATCTGCCAATATATAAGAATATTCGTAATTTATTATTATCGCTGCACGTTTACCTCTTATTAAGAAACAAACCGATCAAGATGCGAGTTGGATCGAACCTCTTGTGACCAACATAACTGTGCCGTCGATCGCTCGGATCGCCTGAACACGTCGAGCGCGTCGCTCGGCGGTCCGGCCGCAGGCGCGCGCGCCGGCGTCGCTGAATGATTCACGCGCTAAATGGGTCAATTCATTATCTGTGTCCTCATCTGATAAAGGATCGTTATATATTTATTTGTTTTGTTTTTATTTTATTTCATGGGCCGCGCATTCCGAGCAACCTTGTCGCGACGTAGGAAATAAAAGGATACGGTGGCTTTGGATGCGTTTACTGACTGTGACGCTCTTTTTTACCATATTTAAGCTAGCACT
Source organism: Thaumetopoea pityocampa (assembly GCA_017165845.1). Classification (NCBI taxonomy): domain Eukaryota; kingdom Metazoa; phylum Arthropoda; class Insecta; order Lepidoptera; family Notodontidae; genus Thaumetopoea; species Thaumetopoea pityocampa. Next base: position 6,302 of record WUAW01010147.1, read on the forward strand.
TGACTAGAATCTCACCTGATGGTAAACAGCGATATACCTAAGCCGGTAAAACGTACTAGCTTAAAACATATTCACTCTTGTCTTAAGACACCTACATTACAATCGGACGAAAATACTGACGCAGGAAGACTATTCCGGTCCTTGGCTGCACGTATTATGAACGTGGAAGCAAATCACTTCATAGGAATGGCGGAGATGTCTGCGAGGTAGGGGTGATAGCCCGCCGTGCGCCTAACAGTCCGATGGTGAAAGGGGGGTGGAGGAATTGAATCGTGTAATTCCTGCGCACACTCTCCAAAATGTATCCTGTAGAATATTGACAGGCTGACTACCCTACGCCGCTATCTACGAACTCTATCGCTTTAACAAGAGAGGAAATCTATCAAGTGCGGGCGTGCCTTAGGATGCTAGCATGTTAGACACCAAGAATTATGATCCTTAGTTTATAGCATAATCTTAATACGTCCCCAGTCCATATCGTCCCCACTACAAGGGCACGGACCTCCCCTGATCAGGAGGTGGATAAGGCCGTAGTCTACCGCGCTGGCCTAGTGCGGGTTGGTAGACTTCACACACCCATGCGGGCATGCAGATTTCCTCACGAAGTTTTCCTTCTCCGTTAAATACATTGGTGTCTACAATGTAGACCGTACATTAGTTACAAACAATAACTCGGTGGTACGGGAACGGGATTCGAACCCACGACCCTTAGATCGTAAGCCGTGTCTAAAACCACTACACCACCAATGCACACATACATTTCTGTCTAACAGTACAAAAAAAATGTTGCGTTTTTGCGTATCTTTAGCGTGGTAGCGTAGTCGGTATATTCCGAGGTCGCGTCTAAATTTCGTAATTTTGACGTGTCTAAACAAAACTGACAGCACCAAAATTGTGGCTATCTCGTTTTGGAGTTTGACATTAGAAAAAGATAGGGAGAGACTAAATTTAGTTAAGTTCAGTTACAGTAGAATTACCAGCAATGAAACGCCAGTGGAGGCCAGCGCCGCGGGTGCCTCATCCACCGCCTTCTGGCATCGCTCGGGCCCTGTTCGTGGAACACAATACACTGTTTGTCGCTTAGCGCGGCGGTGCTCCACCGAAAACGATAAAAACCTTCGTGGACACCGGACCCGCGCGGGCGCCGCGCCGCGCGGACATAGGCCCACTGGAAGAGTCACGCAGTCAACACGGAAATGATAAATATGGTGTTTAAAAGAACTTTCGCAAAACTTTTAACTGATAATAAATATAAGCCTTTTATAAACTCCCCTCCTATTTGACTGACTAAACTTTTAATTTATAAATATAAAAAAAATATCATGTTGAGGAAATTAAACTAATTCACATTAAACTAATTAATATTTCAGCCAGTACTTGACTACAATCCAATGGTGGTAAGTGGCGATGTAACCTAGGGTGGTAAAACGTACTAGCTTAATAAAAACCTATTCACTCTTGTCTTAAACACACCTACATCATATTGTAGCTAGACTGACATATTAGTAGGAAAGGATCGCTATTAGCGATAAGGCTTTCTTGTCGCTAATCATTTTTTTATTTGTTTTTTGTTATGTATTTGTGTTTCCTTTTTGTTTTTGTTATGTATTTCCTTTTTTCTATGTTTACATACATACATACATACACTCACGCCGATATCCCATAAGCGTAGGCAGAGACCATAGTACCACCTGTTACGATCATTCAATGTAGCAGAGTGCCTATCTGCAGCCCACACTCGTCCCCGCGGGCAACCAGACGTGTCGGGTATCGAACCACGACTCCGCCATTATATAAGGTTAAAAATGTTAAAGTTCCTCATTGCGTTCCCGCAGCTTAATAGAGAAGAAAGAAAAAAGGATGAGGTAAGAAAAGTGTATTGAGCAAGGAATATAGAATTTTGGAATAGGATTATAGGATACTACTATCTCGGAAGGAGTGGGAAGAGACAGTTGTAGCTCGGGGGGCCGGGGTCGCTTACCCGTGTACTTAACTCTATTCGCCGGACAGGTTAAGAAGTACTCCCTGACCTTTTTAGCGAGCGACCTGACCTGTCTATATTTATTCTGTATTATTTTTTCTACATTTTAGAAATGCTCATTATACAATTTCATAATTCTGCGTCACATGTTCATCGGCTTTTTTACAGTTATAAAAAATACATTAAAGAGTCACGTAAACACCCAAATAATATATAGTAATCAAATAGTTATGAGACGAAGATCTTTTTAACCTCGACATTATAAAAAAGCGTTTAAAATTGCAAGTAAATCATAAAAATCTACTAGGAAAACCCTACCTTGATCAAATCAACAAATGGTTTCAAAAGATCGAGTTCGTAGTACTCTTAATGGACGAAAGTGTATGAAAAGATATATGGTTGTGGATTTGGCGAGAGAGGTGCGTCATAATCGTAGGATGTGGCAAAATGTGGTCTCTGCCTACACTTATGGGATATCGGCGTGAGTGTTTGTATATAAAAATAAAATAAAATATCTATATACTATTATAAAATTGTTAAATGTCAATTTTTGTAAATTAAAGATATTTAAAAAAAATAACTTCTTAGATGGATTAATTAAGGGCTTCTGAAACCGAATCCGTCGATGTTTGTTTGTTTGTTTGGGCTTCACGCAAAAACCAGTCAGTAGATTTTGATTAAACTATTACAGTCTTAAAGGTACTATTCTGACTTAATTAATGCGGCATGTTTCATCAAAATCGATCCCGTAAAATTGGAAATACAGCTTGATTCCTGTTTTAGTAGTAGCCGCTATGGTACGAGAGGTTAAGTAAAAGTGATTTATGGACTTTTTATATGAATCTATGATTGTGTCGGGATGTTGCGGAAAACCGATATTCACGCGGGCAGAGCCGAGGGCAAAAGCTAGTATAATATAAATCTATGATTGTTTCGTGATTTTCCATGTAGCGGAAAACCGACATTTACGCGGGTGGAACCGCGGTCAAAAGCTAAGGTACGTATAAACGTATCTAGTTGTAATACATCCGTGTAAGGACACTAAACGGCGCCGCCACCCCTTATCGGAGAGCTGCGCGCCGGCCGGTGGGCACCGCGCCAGTCCGGGGATCGACTCCCAGACGGGACCGATCTCGATCGCGTGGTATTAAAATGTTAATTAGGCGTTGATGGCCGCCCGACTAGCGGACTGGGGGTTAGGGGCCGACGCTCGGACGCGGGGTTTTGAGATTTTCATTAATCACTACCAGGAACGAATTCCACTACATAACCTTGTTTTTTTTTTCCTCTTTCATGTAGATGGCGCCTTAGAATCAGTAACACTGTTAGATTTTTCGGTATATTTATTGGTGCGAAGACCGACGAAATTTAATCAGGAAACTCCGCACGTATTCACTAGTCGAATCTTACGTTTGTGAGTATGAGGACTGGAATTAAACAGCGGTACGAAGCGGTTTACTTCCACGTTCATAATACGTGCAGCCAAAGACTGGAACAGTCTTCCCGCGTCAATATTTCCGTCCGATTATAATGTGGGTGTCTTTAAGACAGGAGTGAATAGGTTTCTACTAAGCTAGTACGTTTTACCACCCTAGGTTACATCGCCACTTACCATCAGGTGGGACTGTAGTCAAGTACTGGCTTAAATATGGTAGAGAAAATCTGTTAGATGTATATACTACAGATAAGTTAGTTTGGAGACGTTTTTATCTTTGTAGTAGTGTTTGTACACACAGTGACTAAAACCGGAACAAACCAGTTCGTGCTAGCCACCGCGCGCCTCGCACTCTCGCACCAGTCGCTTATAAGTGGCGTTAGATGTTAGTTACACATATTAAATTACGTTTAATCTGTATAATAATAAGTACATACCTATAAAAATGACATATAAAATGTGTTTGTTTATTTATTTATTTATCTGCTGACCGGACACGGTCGGTTTCAGAAGCCTCTAATTAGGCGATCTGAGTAATGTATTTTTAAATATCTTTCATTTTTGAAAATTTGACATTTAACAATTTTATAATAATATAGATTATTGTTTCGGGATTTCCCATGTAGCGGAAAAGCGGCATTCACACGGGCGGAGTCGCGGGCAAAAGCTAGGAGATTTATATAAAAAGCCATAAACCACTTTTACTTGAGCTCTCGTTCCTTAACGGCTGCTACTAAAACAGGGATCAAATTGTATCTTCAATTCTACTACACCGATTTTGATGAAACATGCCTCAGTATTTAATTACCTTAAAGACTAAAGAGTTTGACTAAAATCTACCCGCTGGTTTCTGTGTGAAGCTCGAATAAACAAACAAATATCGATGGATTTGATTTCAGAAGCCATTAATTAGTTGATCTGAGTAGTTATTTTTTAAATATTTTTGATTTAAAAAAATTAACATTTTTCAATTTTATAATAGTATAGATATAAACGCTAATACATATATATATATAAACATACTCGGGTCCAAACATTCATGCTCATAACACAAAGTTTGACCCTACCGGGATTCGAACTCGCAATTGTTTACATTGTCATCTCAAACTCGATCAACAGAGGCCGATGGCGCTCAAGTTCCTGTGCATACAGTGACGGGGGTGAGATGGCCGTTGCCCCCCACGTAGAACCCAAAATCGAGTAAAGAGTTACAGTAACCGACACCTCAAATATTTTGTAATATATTCAACATCTGTAAAGTTAGTTCCGAATGATTATCAGAGTACCAAATCCGTCGATGTTTGTTTATTTATTCGGGCTTCACGCGAAAACCAGCTGGTAGGTTTTGATTAAACTGTTACAGTCTTAAAGCTACTATTGCGGCATTTTTTTATCAAAATCTGTACAATAGAATTGAAGATACAGCTTGATCACTGTTTTAGTAGATGTCGTTAAGGTACGAGAGGTCAAATAAGAGTGGTTATTAGGTTTTTCATATAAATCTATGATTGTGTCGGGATTTCCTATGTAGCGGTAAACCGATATTCACCCGGGTGGAGCCGCGGGCAAAAGCTAGTTATTTGTACGAACTCTTGCGGGCCACGCCTCTAATAATAGGGTCTAATAGTAGGGTCTTTGATTCCGAAAGGTGATGGATGTTCTGTTGTCATGCTTTCCTCCTATATTTAGTGATGGTCTATCGCCAATGGTGATGATCAACTGATTGTTCCATAACACGCGGACTGCACGCTATACATATATACGATAGGCTGGTATACGAGAGGTGAAGAAAGAAAGAAGTGTTGAGGAAGGGCCAGGCTAGGAGTACTCGCCACCGACGAGTTTGTATGAAAGCGTTGATGAATGAAGAACCTTAGTTCCCAAAGTGGAACAGGTGGACCCCCAGGGATCTACGGGAGACTCGACGGGGGTCTACGTTGGCGTACGCAAACTTCCATAGTTAGATCTAATATTCACATTTTTTGTCGAGTTTTGGGAATATGGTAGAAATGTAGCTACAGGGGGTCCACCGGAACCAGCTAAATTTTGAAAGTGGTCTATGAGAAAAAAAGGCTGGGAACCTTTGATGTAGAAGATGAGATATAGGTATGTCAGGATCGTAGCAAGTGGAAAGAAGTGGTCTCTTCTTACCCCAGTGGGAAAAAGTCGTGACGAGAAGTGACCCCAAGGTCTGTCGGGCTCCACGTGTCGCGGAAGGTTGTCAGTCAGGTCACGTGGGCGTGCGGACGTGCGCGGTGCGCCGCCGCGCAAGGGCATTTTCGCCGGTTTCCGCTGGAGCGAGGAACAGACGAACAGACACGACTACAGCACCGGGTGGATGTGGCCCACTGCTCTACAGCTATGAGCTTATCACGACAGCATAAAAAAATGTGGTATGTTTTCAGGCTTATGTATGTACATATATATTAATTACTAGCTTTTGTCCACGGCTCCGTCCGCGTGAGTGTCGGTTTCCTGCTACATGGGAAATCCCAACACAATCATAGAATTATATAAAAAGCTGTTAACCATTTTTACTTTATCTCTCGTACCTTAACTGCGGCTACTAAAACAGGGATCAAGCTGTATCTTCAATTCTATTGGACCGATTTTGATTAAACATACCGCATTATTTAAGTCGGATTAGTACCTTTAAAGTTGTAACAGTTTAACCAAAATCTACTAGCTGGTTTTTGCGTGAAGTCCGAACAAACAAACAAACAAACATCAATGGATTTGGTGGAAACATCAATGGACAACAAACATCGACGGATTTGTTTTCAGAAATCGTTAGTTATTCGGTCTGAGTAGTTTTTTAATATGTTTGGTTTACAAAATTTGATATTTAACAATTTTATCATTTTCCGTCAAATAGAAACATTTGAGAGAGTAAGAAAAAAAATTAAAAAAACGAAAAATTTTTGAACCACTCCAATATAGATACATAAATCACGAAAATATACAACAATTCTTTTAAATATCTTTGATTTTTGAAAATTTGATATTTAACAATTTTATACTATCATAAAATTGTTAAATGTCAAATTTTCAAAAATAAAAGATATTTAAAAACAAACTACTCAGGTCGACTAATTAAGGGCTTCTAAAACCAAATCTGTCGATGTTTGTTTGTTTGTTTGTTCGGGTTTGACGCAAAAATCAGCGGGTAGAGTTTGGTTAAACTGTTATGGTCTTATACTATTCCGATTTAAATACTGCGATATGTTTCATCAAAATTGATTCACTAGAACTGAAGATACAGCTTGATCCCTGTTTCAATAGCCGCCGTTAAGGTACTAGAGGTCAAGTAAAGGTAGTTCTATGACTTTTCATATAAATCTATGATTGTGTGTAGCAAAAAAACGATATTCACATGGGCGATGCCGCAGCCAAAATCTAGTTGATCATAACTTTATATCGATGATGATGAAAACGTATTTGCTGTAAGTAGATAAAACAAACTTATCACCAGAGCTAAGACACCGTTGCAGAGTCAGAAAAATCATAATTTTTTTACCAGATAAGTTACATATCGCTCATCCAATAGAACAGTGACGTAATTACATTTTTGCAATTTATCAGAAGAAGCGTTTCAGTTTAAAATTGGATTACACCCATTTTGTAAATCATATCAATTATCATGATTTTTCATAATTTATTTATAGATTATTATTAACAGTTTGAGCATTCTCGAATAAAATCCATATTAAACAACAAATCATTCAAATTAAACACAATATAAAATTTTAACTTTTTTGCAATTACATCATTATTGGATGAGCGATATGTGGATACTCTTTACCAAATGATATTCATATTGTCTATCTTAGGTGGTTAAAAAATTATGCTTTTCCTAATTTTGCGACGGTTTGTTTTAGATCTGGTGAATAGTTTTGTCAGTCCACCTTAAGGTAGTGCAGAGAAAAAAAATATTAATATAGTTCACACCGCCACGTCATCCAATACTCTGAACCTGATGATCACAATGTCCACAAATGTAACTGTCTTTATGTCCAATTGTGAACGTGTCTTTGGTATTATAATGATCGTCAGCATCAGTAGTCCACCGCTGGGCATGAGCCTCCACCTTCAAAAGGAGGGATTCGCCATAATGTCTGCGCTTGGCAGGCGTGTTGGAGATTGCAGTAGATTTTATTTATTTATTTATTCATTATTGTATACTAACAGATAAAAATACATTTTTACATAAGGAAAATTTATGTACAAAGGCGAACTTAACTCAAAAATGAGTTTTCTTCCAGCAAACCTTTGAGTGTAAAAATATTTGAGATAATAATGAGGATAGGATCTAGTGTACTATATACAGAAACATACACACACATACATATATATAAATATTTTATTGAATAACAGGATAACACTGCTGGCCACCATCCTGGCACATCCTTTAGATGATTCTCCCAGCATCCACGATAAGAGATGGAGTGACGCTATTATAATGCCGGCGCCACACAGCAATGATAATGATGCTTTATGCTAATTAGACCTCTTCCAAACTTCCCAACACTGCACAGTTGAAAGTGAACCCACAACCTTCAACACTCGCATTCAAACGGATCGTAATCTGAAAACTTTAACAAGTCAGTCAGTCAGTCGGTGCCCGCGCACAATGGCCGCCGTGTCAATGCACCAGACAAATTTAATACGCGTCTATTTTTTACAAATAAAATATAATTCAATTCTTCGAGGCGCTTACAACACAATCGTACAAAAAACTTGTTAAACGGCGCTCGAGAATAAAATTAAGATATTCGAGAGCAACCCTTCGCCCGGCGACGCGTCATAATCCGTTTTATCAATGTCCAGCGAAAGGCGCGGGGGCGATACTCAACTTTATGGCTTCGACATAAGACTGCGTATGTTTGTGTATATCCTTAAAATAAACAATCATTGAAAATTATGCACTCAGGTCCCGAGCAATTTTGTTTCAAAAGATAAAATGAGATCAGAGGCGTTGGCTTATTAGTTTTTTAAAGTTTTTTTTTTTTTCATAAATACACTCACGCCGATATCCCATAAGGATAGGTAGAGACTATAGTACATACTACATACAGTCACGCCTCTTTCCCATTGGGGTAGGCAAAGACCACTTCGATCCACCTGCTACGATCGTTTAATGCAGCAAAATGGCTATCCGCAGCCCATATTTCGCCCCCGCGGGCAGCGAGACATGTCGGGTGGCGAACCACGACGCCGTCATTTTATAAGGTTCAAAAGTGTTAAAATTCCTAATTGCGTTCCCATGGTTTAGTGGAGAGGAAAGGCAAGAGGATCTTTCTCCGTGACGAAAGAGGGTCTTCTTTTATTTTAGGACATTCTCTTAATAGCTGTGAGATAGGATTAAAATTAATATTCCAAATAAGGATGAGACCCCATGTTTATTGGAAATATACCAGGTTAATAGGCAGTTGTCCTGCAATTCTAGATCTACAAGACGCCGTCCAGAGGTAGACATTATATCAGATCGCCCTTTATTGGTGGTAGTCACTCTAGCTGTGGACTTCCACGTGCTATTGAATCAAAATTAAATATGAACAATGTTACCCATTTGGCGAAGGGAAAATTACTGGAAATCACGAATAACTGTAATTATTACGGTAGTCGAACTAGAAATAACATAGTAGCGCAATTTATAAATGAATTGCCATCAGATCTAGTGTCGAATGGGAAAAAAAGCTAAAAAACAATATTAAAAAAAACATGTCCTGTCACTCTCCGTAGGTTCAACATCAAATACTGTACCAAACATGTCTCATATAGTTCTATCTATACTTAATAGTATAGATAGATAGAACCACAGAACATTTTATTGTTCTGTGGAGAGAACTATATGAGACAATTTTATAATTAAAATTGTTAAATGTCAAATTTTCAATAATATTTAAAAACAAACTATTCAGATCGACTAAGGGCTTTTGAAACCAAATCCGTCGATGTTTGTTTGTTTTTTTGTTTGATTATTTGAGCGTCACGCAAAAACCAGCGGGTAGATTTTAGTCAAACTATTATTTATTGTCATAAAGGTACTATTCCAAAAAATAATGCGGCATGTTTCATCAAAATCGGTCCAGTAGAATTAAAGATACAGCTTGATCGCTGTTTTAGTAGCCGCCGTTAAGGTACGAGAGCTCGAGTAAAAGTGATTATGTGCTTTTTATATAAAACTATGATTGATTCGGTATTTCCCATATGTATCGTATTTGTTATAGTTCACACAATAATGTGTAATGTAATGCACCAGAACTACTTCCGATCACCTGCCGCGCAGATTGGCAGATGAATATGTTAAATATGGTGCTTCTAATATAATTGTTAAAAATAAATTTAAAAAACAAAACTACGAAAAGAACAAACCACACAAATACGGACACCCCGACCGTGTCGCAGTAAGTAGTGTTTCAATTATAAAAATCCACAGTGGGCGACATGCTAATTTTACGGACAAAAAAGATTTCAAATTTATCGTCAAACTAGATATTTCGATGTAGGGTTCTGTGTTCCCTATTAAGTAACCCACTACCGGCTGATAAGAGCATTCGACAAATAAAATTGATAAGATTGCTACCACGTGCCCCTCTTCGGTGCATGTCAGCATTCGTGTTCAGATTAGAATAACAAATATTGGTCTTCTAAATAATAGACTGCGGTTTCTTTCTTTGGGTTTATTATGTAGTTTGATAACGAATGACAGGTGCATTTATAGCCGATAGCAAACATTTTTTTTCACAAAAAATTCGAGCGTAAAGCAAACGGAACATGATTCATGTAGAAAAAGAAATATAAGGTCTTCTTATCTCGATGTAAACCGCCTACTTTAACGATATAGCTTAAATTGATTTTCTGGTAAAATTAAGCGGCCCGTTGAAGCTTACATTTGATTCGTTTTATTTTATGCAGACTTCAGATTACCGTGTAAGTACTTAATTTTTTCAATATAACATATACAGTCGTAACGGAAAAGAGGTAGGTAGATAAATCAAATTACTAAACGATATATCGCTCATCCAATAGAACAATGACGTAATTACATTC
>WUAW01010154.1:440-28221 GCA_017165845.1 Thaumetopoea pityocampa
GATTGGAGAGGCCTATGTTCAGCAGTGGACAGCGACGGGCTGAAATGATGATGATGAAATGATGAATCATTATGGATTGTATTATAATAACACATTTCATACAACGGTAGATGCTCAGGCATGTAGATTAAGGTGCAGAATGCCGAAATCGTAACACTTTTATGAGGGTACTAGCAGTGATTTTTTTTTTCAAAATTCAAACGACCAGTCGATTTCTATAATTTTATTAATGTGACTTGGGGTTTCTAAAAATAGAAAACACTAAGGGATATAATATAAAGAGATTACAAAACAGCCACAAAATCTAATATTAATAAATATTACCTTGTAATTATTTATTATATATATATATCTCTCTAGAGTACGTTGCAGGAACAAAATTATATGAAGACTTCGAAACTGATGACGTCAATAAAGTCGCAGCTTTGAAAATAGAATCTACAGCGTATTATTATGACAGTTAACGAAAAGTATGAACGTACGTTTCTTTTCAGAGTTTACCCTTTTACAGTGCGCGCCAGATAAGTTATCCATACGCCACAATATTTTTTTTTTGCAGTTATACTTATTATTTTGTAATGGTTACGAAACGTAGGTACGTTGACTAAAAATAAATATATAGTCGATGGCTATTTAAATAACAGGGCAATTTTCTGTATTAAACTGTAAGGTATTCTGTGACGTTGTTCGTTTACTGAAGAGCTTTCATTTTCTGGATCAAAACGATCTAAGAATTCTGTAGTTCAAATGTTAAAAATATAAAATGATGGGAGTTCTTCCAATTTTATTGAAAGTTTCACCGTGAACAACGTATGTGTGACACGTCCATATGTAAGTAGGCTGTATGACACTAACGAGTGCTGCCAATCGATGGTGGATTCATCAATTCGTGCCGAATAAGAAACTTACGCAGGAAGAGCGCTGAGTTTCATTAAAAGCTTTACTTGAAATAATTTACTGGAATCGAAAAAAATATTTTCAAGTTTTTAAAGATTTGAAATTTGCACTTAACAAGGCAAACTTATTTACAATTTGATTATTATGAAAAAAAAAAAATAGTATTGTTTGCATCTATTATGTACACTATTAATATTAAATATATTTTTTTATTATTATGCAGCGAGAAATCAACCTTATTGAGACGGGGAATTTCAACAATGTATATTGACAGCAGTATTCACAATGATAATCACAGATTTTAATTATCCTTAATACTTTACTGAGATAAAGTGCGTTTGAAACAGATACATTGAAACAAAAAATAAAGATTCCTTGCAACTCCCTTAACGCATTCAATTATAATTATTTAGTACATGCTTAACCACTTGCGCTATAAAGACGAGATACGTCGTTGCAAAACCGCCAGCGACGCGTATACGTCGTCGATAGGCATTTGTCGCAGAAACAAAATCGACGTGCGCGGCGCGAAACAGTTAAAAAATAATTAAATATCGGCGTAAAATCTTTATGTAAGACCCTACTGACGTGCTACGGCATGCTTAAAGGTTCGCGCTCGTGGACGCGATGCGATGTCGGAGTAACGCCTTACCCCATGTTGTACTGTAGAGCGCGGCGCGGCTACTGAAAGTTAATTCGTAGCGCAAGCGGTTAAAATAAGCACTGACCGAGTGACACACAGATACACTTGTGCAATCTCTTTAAAATTATGCTCATCTGCAAACTGTATATGTTGAATACAAAAATGTACATTATAATGAAAACATAATAATAATCAGTTTGTGTACTAATACGCATTGCAATTCCAAAGCATATACTTTTCAAATTATCTTTAAATAAGACACGTCATATATTAAAATAAAACGTATACATACTAAAATATTAACAATTAACTCCTGTAGGGATATAATCCTAGAATTTTAATACTTTTTTATTATATTTTTTTAATCGGCCACATATTGCAAAATATTTCTCTTATAACTTTTTGTTTCGAATTTTGTGGAAAATTTAGTGCTTAAAACATTATACTAATATGTCTAATTGGGCTTAATTCAGTCTAGACATTTTCCTATCGTAAGCTAAACACATTAAATACGACGACATCACGTCCACTAGTCTACAAGCTATTACTAATAAATAAATGAACTTCGATGCATTGACTCGCGTTAATATATTATATATTGCAATCCTTTTATTTTTGTTATTGCATCTAATATTTAAAGTTTGAAATTTCACAGCAATACAGTAACTAAAAGAAAATATATTGAACATTAGTTCCAAAATATACTTAGGTGCAAAAAATAGACATACAAATTTATGAACTAATGTCTAGCGCCAATGTCTGTCCTAGCCCAGAAAAGTAAGCAATAGTGACACATCCCGTTAACATTATAATGTAACTACTTAAAAAATCTCACGAAGATATAAGTAAATGTGGAACTTTTACTCCTCACACCTATTCGGTGGAAATACCATTGCCATCGCACTCTCTGTGGTCCAATCTTCTTTACTGTATGGTTTATGGTGTTAGCATTCTTAAATTGGAATCTCCCAAAACGTAGACTAATCAAAATTTAAATTAATCATCTTAACCAAGATATGAATAAAATTCTACCACTGACTTTCTAAGAATAATTTTATGAGTTAGTGTTTTTGCTTTTGGTACAGTGCTTTTTGTATTTTTCACATATACGTTTTTAATAAACAAACTAGATCGGCATGTTCAGAGATCGCGTCTAAATCTCTTAATTTTAAGGTGTCTAAACGAAACTGACAGCACCAAAATTGCAGCTGTCTCCTTTTAGGGTTTGACATTAGAAAAAGATAAGGAGAGTCTAAATTTAGTTAAGTTCTGTTACCACGGAATTACTACCTTCATGTAACATGTAAAAATATACAACATTTACCCTACTCTGCTTGAGTGAGAGATGCAACCGAGTGAATTAGCGATGAACTGGTATTTGCCTCAAGTAAGTATGGGGGAGTAAGAGCTCATCTTTATTCATATCTAGACTAGTCTCATATAAATTAAGATAATTGAATCTTATGATCGCAAAACATAATGTAAACCAAGCAGTCAGTAAGTATATAAGTACTGATTGATTATATGGCACTAGAAATATGAACCGTTCACTATAATAAGTTTCTTGAGCAAGAGGAAAGGTAGGAAGAATAATAGATAACAAGTTTAACATCCCTATATACTAAAGATTTTTCACATTTATTAAAATATGAAACTTTAACCTTTTGGCCGGCAGTCTACAAGACATATAAGGTGTTTGTTCATTAAGGGTCTCGTTTTCAATTCCATGTCTGACGATCAAAAAGTTAAATTTAAAAATAGCAAGGCTTATCGTATTAATAAAAAATAATTATTTCCGTACAAAGACGACATTGGAGCCATCTCTCCCAGTGGTGCGACACGCCGAATTAGAATGTTTTGACAGTATACGACCAACGCTTCAGGAGCAAGGGCGACTCCGCGCCTCTATCCCGCAGGTTTGTTACGAATTTCAACGACCTGATGCTCACGGCGACCGATTATAACATTGAGTATACAACCTTATTTCTTTATAAATAATCTGAAACATCCTACACAGATTACAATTTAAAATCTATAAAAAAAGACCAAAAAAAAAACTAATAAAACTCGAAAAGCACTAGCCTTAGTTTCTTCATTACTTCCAGTCAGCAGCCCCTGCTACAGTAAAAAGACGCAGAACGTCACTGGCTCGAGTTGACTTGAAATATTTTTATAAACTTTTAGGGCAAAATTTAATATGATGTAAAAACATTTCGCCAAGTGATTCTCTGGTAATTCTGAACCAAGTACTTTCCTTTTTCCACTATCCAAAAAAAATAACCTGTAGTATGTGGCGCGTATATCATCAAGTCGACGTTGGTTCATATTCTCATACTGCAAATGGTGTCCCGTAAAACAATCGCTGTAGTAAAATTGGTATTTCTTTCGTGTCGTACCATCTGGGTGAGTCTGCTTTCAAACGGCATTCAAAGACGAATCAAAGCAAAAATTACAGAAAAAAATAATTTCCCAATGTAAAATAACAATCGTTATCACAGAGAATTAATATAGACGAAGTGCACTGATAGTATCTGTAGTGCAGTATCCAATTCAAAGAAATACGTAAGAACACCGTCTACCACAATTCAAGTCTATCACATTTTAACTACAACATTTTTGGTGTTTTCTGAACGATGTTCGAATATAATTGTTAGTTACGCTACAATTATTTATAAACTAGCTGTATTATGAAAATAACTTGAGACTACACACGTACAAAACTAAATGAATAATTCAATAGTATAAAAGTGTTATCAATATTAAGTCTAAATATTTTATACGAATTTAAAGCATTTTCAGTAAGTTATTCTCCTTGTGATGACCTTTAAGTCTTGTGTGCATTTATTTCTGGTGGACATTATAAAAATGTTGGATTATAGTAAATTTCACATTATCAATTTTAATATTCAAAAAGGACCTCTAAATTAAAGATTAAAAAAAGAACTACCAATAACTCTGCACGTCTGACCGTATCCGCACACATTACACGGGGTAATAATGGGTCAAATTAAATATAGTCACTTTATGTCCTTTGTGATACACATGGATATTCGGACCGTGCATTCGTTTAATCTTAATATTAAATAAATGCTTGAATTATTTTAATTTAAATGAATATAAAAGTTAATAAATATGACTTATGATTCTAGAGAGTCAATATTTTCACTTAAAATAAAAGTTTACAAGAGTTTTGGCACGAAAAAGCTTCAAAATATGTATACGTATACGTAATATATACGTATTTATTCATAAAGATTAATGCAGTTCCCGGATACTCAACTCGCCAATACTTCCGGTTAATGCAGTTCCCAAATACTCAACTCACTAGCACAAGTTTGGAGGATAAGCTCACATCAAAACTTTTCGGTTACTCACAAAGCTGAGTGAGTGTGCGCAATCACTTGTGCTTCTGATTCTAGATCACATTGACGCCTGCTAACTTAACGAAAGACCTGCTTAATAAACATGAACGTCTACAAAATGTTTACATCAGGTTCATATTTGGCTTGCGCAAGTATGACCATATTTTCCAATTTCGTAACAAATTTTGAAAATTTAAAAAGTGGCTGAAGTAATTGAATGCCCAATCCTTTCTCTTCTTTATAATACTTTAAATAACCCTAGAATCTTAAGAAGCATTTTCAATATTTACATAGCGTCAAAACACTGTTACACCAAAATACCTTTCTAATTAGAAAAGTGGTACACTTAAGTCACTAGAAACTATCAGCACCTATGTTACTCTAAGTACTTAGATCAGTATTGTATTTTAACATCACTAAGAATGTAATATTTAAAAAATTGCATCTGTCTGCCGAGTTAAATATCCAAGGTACTGCGCTCAAAATGCTTTGAATATAAAATGAAGATTCAAGCTAACCAATGATTGCATTTACGTCCAAAGGTCACATTTAGGATAACACATTACAATAATTTGCCTTCAGTTAGCATTGTTTCGAATAAAAAATGAGTTGGCACGCAAATTATGAAAACTACGTCCTGTACGCGCCGAGTGCCTGTGCTCTTTCTCAATAATATTGGATGCTTACTGCAGGCAAAATATATGCGCGTAAACTACGTGATGCGACCTAAAGTATATTGTCCCTCGCTGTCCTTGTTTTATATATAATCATCCCATTATATTTTCGTCTAAATTACATATTATTTTATGTAATGTAATTAATGTTACGGTATTACAGTTATCGGCACATAACTTGACCTATAATGGTAGTCGTTCGAAGTATACTTATTTGTAAAAAGTAAGCACTATAAAAATATACGTATGGAAGTACTAAATCTTATTATATGTAACAAATAAACAACTAAACAATTTGTTATGTTTTTTTCCGCGACTGCCACTGATTACATTCAAGGCGACTGTATTATAAAGTACTCTGCGCCGGAGTTAGCACCGTCGTTGCTATAGCTAAGCGCATGCCCTTGCACAGTATTCATACTGGTTTCGATTGACATTCGAAAATGTTAATTCGTATTCAAGGACATAGGTCATTACATGCCGACAATTATATTAATGTTCTGTGTGCTTGCAAAAAAATTTAATTAAAAAGACCTAACATGATTTCACATAATAAGTAAGGTCAACATAGCGTACCTTTGAGATCTTATCAACTACCTATTGTGTGTTAATTATTTTCTATTCTGTTTTCGATAGATATACCGCATGTTACCCTGCAACAAATATATTCTGGTCAAAACAGTTTAAAATTTTAACTTTGGCCAGTGTCCACCTGAGTCATCATCGGATCTCATTAGACACTGAATATACATATCATGGGCCCAGTTTGGTTCAATTCATGACAAGTGTTTCCTTAAGAGGAAGTAGGCTTCATGAACCTTTGAAGAACCTGCGTGTTGGAGATCGCAGGATTGCCAAGAAAAGTGTTAACCATATCAACAACTTTTCGTGGCACCCTTAATCGAAGAAAGTGTATGAGAAGATGTATGGATGTGGATGAGGCGAGAGAGGTGTGTCAAGATGGTAGTATGTGGCAAACTGTGGTCTCTGCCTACCCTTATGGGATACCGGCGTGAGTGTATGTATGTTAATACATGTGTCATGTGTTGTATATGTAAATATGTGTCATGTGTTGTATATGTAAATATATGTCCTGTGTTATCATCTCCAGTCCATATTCGTTCCCACTACAGGGGCACAGACCTCCCCTAATAAAGGGAGGGATCAGGCCGTAGTCCACCACACTAGCATTGTGCGGGTTGGTAGACTTCACACACCCACGTGGGCATGCAGGTTTCCTCACAAAGTTTTTCTTTTCCATTGAGTACATTGGTATCTACAATATAGACCATACATGAATTAGAAATTACACGTGTCTGACGCCACTAGAGTCAATACCTGTACAATGTATTTTCGTATAATCTGTTAATACCCATCTTTTATTGGCTACCAGTTGTACTATATTAACACCTGCATTCTGTGTAGTCGTGTAGCGCATTAATACCTGTGTCCTGTGTTCTCGTACCCTATCTGATCATCTCGAGATACTTATGCTTGTGCTTCGTAAGCATTTCGGTGACGGTAACCAGTTTTCGGATGGCCGGCTGCGTCTTTCCTAGTCCCTGCAGCTCCGTCAAATGTGACACGCATATATGGTGTAGAGTCGCCAGTTCTTTTGCTGAAAGAATATTAAAATCTCGTTAACGTTCTTCACAAAATTTAAATATTTTAAATACATTACGGTAGGAAAATGTAATCAGCAAACGAGCCAGACGAATTTCAATGCCATATGAATGCGTTCCAAATGGAGCATCACACCGACTAGTTGAAGAATAGTGTAAGATTAGCGGCATTTATTTTACATAACCTCGCTTGCATGGCTTGAATTATGTATCCACGTTGTAAAACATCAGTATCACGTTAAAATTTTTATCCATGTACAAAACAGAGATACATATGATACATATATAAATACACAAAACAGATTGAATGAACTTTTAAATCATAACTAACCAACATCAAAACTGTTGTTAGTGTTAGGAGGCGCGTTGCCGGGGTCGGGCACGTTGCTCAGTTGGTCCAGGAACACAACCATACGCTCTTTATTTTTGAGAATGAATGGGTTCACTACTTCCATATACGGCTCCTGGAAAAGAAAATGATATATTTGTAGTATAGTACATTTATAGTAATAATAGGCATTATATTTCACAACAGATTTTTACAAAAAAAATATATATATACAATGTATTAAATTATACATTGTATATTTTTTATACTAAATTGTACATTATATTAACAGAGCACTTTCTCTCAAAACGATATATGTATGTATGTATTTTAGTGCATTTCGGTATTTGTATTTATATATATGCTTATGTACCTAGTAAACTAGATCCTATCTTTCTAATCTCAAATATTTTTACAGTAAAGTATGCTAGAAGAAAACTCAATTTTTGAGTTAAGCTTGCCTTTGTACAGCGTTTTTCTTTATCTGTTTGTGTGTGTTTGTGTTAAGAATAAATAAATAGTTTCAATGCGTGGTTATGATAATTATTTTATTACTCACGCAGTTAAAAATAGTATAAGAAATAGTGCTCATCAAGCCTGTACTATCAGGATAACACAACACGGTACAAAATTAAACGCTGAACACATCGCGTAAATGACGTTTTCGTTGTTTCATATTACGGTGTGCGAGCAAGAGCTGAATAGAGGCGACGCCATTTTTAACCCTATTCTTTATCTGCGCAAGTAGTGGATTTTTATATCATTTATACTAGTAGGTTCTTCGCTTCAGGGTCTAACCTCGGTTAAATCAAGACCCGTTGTTATTGTAGTGGATGTGGATGTGGGGCGGGTTTAGACGTCACACTGTTATGTCTAGCGGGGCCGGTATGGAGCACCGAATACACACTCAGGGAGGGCAATTCAGACTCGCTGTGGTTACGATATTGAGGGCCTCACGCCACTACCCTTCCAGGGATCGCAACTCCTATAAAACTCTTAAAAGCCTATAATCCAAAGGAAACGGCTTGCCTTGCATTGACAACAGACAACAGGGCTGATAATTAAATAATACCAAATTGAATTTTATTTTAAATTATTTTGTAATTATTCAGAGAAAAAAGGATATTGTACGTTGCCGGTCTAGAAATAGTTATAATAATTCAAGGCTTACCAGTCTAGAAATAGTTAAAATAATTCAAGGCTATTAAATCATACATACGATTGAGGAATGTTGAACTACATATATGTTGGCAGGCTTACCTTAGCCCCAAACTCAACGAGGTTGGCGAGGTTCTGCAGACACTTAGCGACCATCAGCAGCGAGCGCTGCGCGTGCGGCGACGGCGCGGGGCTCACCAGCCCCCACGCACGCGGTTCCACTAGTGCCGGGCACACCAGCCGCAGGAAAATAAACCCTGTGCACACAACAACACATCCCACTTTGACTTATGTACCTCGAAAACTATTGGCAAAGACAAGGACAATCGTGACACGATTCTTACCATATAAATCTGTTACTATAGTCTAAAGAAAAGGTTTAATTTGTCCCCTGAAATCACATAATGCCAGCAAAACGAAAATACATGTAATATCACCCCCGTCATTAACCGCTTAATTTGTGCGCTAATTCGAGCGCGCTAAACAGGTCACACTGTGCACAGTCGATAATTCGAGCGGCGTTGTTTTATGCTGCTATAATTTTTCACACTCGAATATAATCGAGAACTATTTTTTTGCCAAGACAATGTTCTAAAGCGTGTTTTTTACATAAAAAAATCGATTTTTTTGGACGGGTTTATTCAAATAACCTGTGCGTTAAGAGGTTAAACCCCGTTTATACAACATTTATAGGATACAATTTTCAACATTAATGGGACAACCTTACATGAATGTAAACGGATAGTTAGTAATTGGCTTAAGACACATATACAGAAACAGATTACTCATCATTCAAAAGTAATATCACACATGTAGACTAACACATGTATGAGCTTACGCACGTATGTGCATACGCAAACGCACGCGTAATAGTACCCTCACCAGAAACCTCGAATAATTCCGAGAATGTCCCGAATTCTTTAATACCCACCGATTATTTAACGGTGAAACAACTGAAAGTGGCGTACCTGAAACGACTCTCGTACGTACGAATCTTTCATTGGGCCACTTGGCGACCGCGGCCCGCTGCAGGCAACCGCACAAATAACGAACCGGCCGCGGACATGCTTCCGGGGACGTGAATATTGACAACGTAATCTGCAATCAACACCATATTTTCCTTATATTCTGCTTGTGCATTAATTACGAAAATTCAAAATAATTTACCATCTACCAATATTAGTATTATAGTTGCGAATACATTTGCTGATTTGTCATCCACGTATCAAGTGACTTACAAATAGATATCATTATTTGCATGAATGTAGTTAAAGAGTATAAGAATAACATAGGCTTCGTTTTTATCTGTAGTTCTTTTGGATATATTCAAACATGTACTGCCCGCAAGCGGATCTGCGGAGCGCATGCCGCGAGAGGAGAGTCAAGTCAGGAGGTTTGTAGAATATCAGCTGATCGGCACATTGCGATGTAACCCAGTGTCAGCTCTAACCACAACAAATCGGTTATGTAAATTGCACGAACTAGATAACGAGAATCCCGCAAAAGCTAGTTGATAAAATGATTTATGGCGTCACAGGCTATAACAAAATACGTCATTCGAGTTCCGTCATTTTAGAGCAGTAAGCAAAATTAGGTATTCAAGGGGCCTGTGGAAGCGAATATTTCTCATTTATCATCCCCAATTCATATTCGTACCCATTACAGGGGCACAAACCTCTCCTGATCAAAAGGAGGATTAGGCCGTAGTCTACCATGCTAGCCTAGTGCGGGTACACACATCCATTCGGGCTTGCAGATTCCTCACGAATTTTCCTTCTCTGTTAAGTTACATTGGTGTCTATAATGTAGACCGTACATGAATTAGAAATCTCATTGGTACAGGATCGGGGTCGAACCGACGACCTTTTGATCGCCAGCCATGTCTGGCATCACTAGACCACCAATGTACTAATTAAAAAGGAATTATTTACATAAAATGCAATAAAACAAGGAAAATAACTGTCTATTTTAATTTTTAAGCTTATTAAATCAAACATATACAATCGAAACAGTACATCAATATCTCTTTAAATTGTAGAAGTGCTACTGCCCAACAGTGAAAGTATACCTTCAGATGCATACTTCCTTTTACAACATCCATGACATAAAAAATCACACACCTGATCGAGAACCAAAAGTAGAAATTCAGCATTATTACAAGCGTCGTCGGGCGAGTCCATTTTCGTTGGATTTAACTCGGCCGACTGTTTTGAATCAATTAGCTTTTGAACCGTTTCAGCAATTGCTACCTGCGAAACAAAAAAGATTAAGTCCACTTGTTTATTATCAACTCTCATATATGTACTCTATGTCTCTCATATATGTATGTCCCTCTATACTACTACGACGATTCTATACCACTCTATAGTACTACGACGGAAAAATGAGAGAAAATCGAGATAAAAACTAATTTTCTTCTGTAACAGGATCTACATAACAAATTTATTATTATAATATTTAAATATTCAGCTGTAAATTTTTAGAATAAAATGAACTTAAACATATTTTCTGGACTGGTTCAATTTTTTTTTATATATATAAGAGAGGGCAAACGGGCAAGCGGATCACCAGATGGTAAGTGATCACCGCTGCCCATAGACACCCGCAACACCAGATGTATCGCAGGTGCGTTGTCAGCCCTTAAGAAAAGGGTAAGCTCGTTTCTTAAGTCCTCAAGTCATATCCGCTTAGAAAAACTGCAGCTAAGAGCTCATTGCACAGGATGTTGGTACGTGGTAAGAAATTACACGAGAAACGCACAGTGGTAGGTCGCACTCTATCCAAGTGCAGACAGTGAAATTTATATTTTGGTGTGATGTGCGGTAATGGAATTCAGCAGCTGGAACTAGCCAAAACAATTCCTCGGAACACTACCCGTGATAGATACGATAGAAGATGCCGAGAAATGTTATGTCTCTCCACAGGGCCAGCGGGTCTAGCCGATTGGAGATCGCTCGATCGTCGACGATTCGAGCCGCTCTTCGCTGAATACAGTCTAAAAGTTGAAGCTGGCCAATAGGGCAATAGGCCCAATAGGGCAACTCCAGCCTAAAAATGAGAACAGTATTCCATGTAAGGCTGGACTTATGCCTTGTAAAGTAAAAGATGGGCTAATATGAAATATCGTCTCGATCTTCCGAGCACACTAAGCTTTTTAGCGGCTAACTTGGCCTTTTCAACCAGATGTTCGCGGAACTGAACGTCGCTCGTTATATTAACTCCAAAGATCCCGATGCTTGAAGTGGCAACAAGGGAAGTGTCTTTGAAACGGGGCGATACGACAAAGGGATTATTTTTGGTGATGAATGCACATACCTGTTTCTTCTTCGGGTTAAACTAGACTAAGTTTAGTCGGCCCCAATCCGAGACTTGCTCCAGGGAAGTCTCGACTTCAGACATAAGTTTACTCTGGCACTCACTGACGTACTCCCGAGGACTTATAGCGCGGCCGGTATATAAAGCATAGATTATGTTGTTGTCTGAATAGCAATGAATATTACTAATTTGTAACATATCATTGATATGCAAAAGAAACAGGGTCGGAGATGGCACGCAGCCTTGGGGAACCCTTGAATTCACGGGCTTGAGGTTTGAGCATACACCGTCAAATAAAATTTTAATGCTTAATAATTGGCTAAAATAATTTTATACGTCATCGTAGGCTTCCTAAAATAACTCAAACACTATTATTTATATTGCAGGTAATCTTTGTGTGGCAACTAACGTTCACGAAACTTATGTCTTTTTATACTAGTAAAAATGCCTAACGCCTTCCAGCGCAGCCCATATACATCGGATACACTGGTTTCGCACCCACTAAAACTACTCAGCGTTCTTCTGCTGTCCCAAAGACCAGCCATCACGGGTCGCAATCTTAAGTCCTAACTAATAAAAATGGAAATAAATGGAACATAAATATATCGCTTCACCTCAATCCTTGCACATCAATGTAACCAAACTCGCTTAAATCAAACAACTCCTGTATCCATTCGCAGGAGTCTTCTATCTTCACTTACTCACAAATAAAGCTCACTCGTTCCTTTAACATAAAACATCTTCTCAGTTCAATAAACAAACTATTAAGGAATTTTAAATCAACTTAAAAAAAAAGTCCTAACTAATGATCAGAAAGGACTAGTCCGCAACGTGCACATGTTTTAATGTATGTGCGCACATGCATGCGCATACACGTGTGCGCACGTTACTTGCATGTTTTAATGCATGTTATGTGCGCACACGCGTATGTACATACTTGCGTGCATCCGTACATGCTTGCGTGGGTACCTGTGAGTGTATGTAAGTTTGCTCGGATGCGTGTGTACCTGCAGGAATGGCTTGCAGTGTGCGCGCATAAACTCGTCGACGACCGCAGTAGCAAGCGAGGCGGCACGGAACATGGCGCGATGGTCCGTCTCGCGCGCCACCTCAGCTGTCACCAATTCGCGGGCCAGCTCCGCGCCACGGCCACACTCCGTGAACGCGTGCAAGAGCGCTGCACACACATAACCTCAATACGTACAATACACGACAAAATGCGCAGTCTCTAATCCCTTGGAAATCTAGACGTCTCCTTTGATAAGCCTTGCAGAAATTGTGATACCTTTGATGGCACCGCACGGATTTTTAGACCGCGGAGTTACAGTTTCACATACTCGTCTTTCTGAAGAAATTTTTGTTGAAATATCCCATCACCAAACAAGGCTCACCTGACATACTACATACCCCCCCCCCCCCCCGCTACTTGCAATCTTTTGAACTTTTTCGATGACTTGTTCTGCTACAGAATACAATATATTTAGAACTGCACGGGTGGCGCAGTGGTTTAAGCGTCCACTGCGCTGTCGAGTGTTGTGGGTTCGATCCCCACACGGGACAACAACTTTGTGTAAACCACAAATTGTTGTTCTGAGTCTGGGTGTTCTGTGTTTCCATTATTTGAATGTTTATAAAGTCCCCGCGATACAGGAATTAAACCCAATGGGGGAGTTGTCTTAAAAAAAATACTTACACAATATGAGTTTTATGATCAAAGTTCACTCGCAACTCTTTTCAAATCATGGTTTGAATCATGGTTCAAATAGGTGCGCGAGTTACCATGCTAGCTGCATGTTTCCGGCCTATCGCAATATACTCAATACTTTAACAAATATTACTTGTTTTGACAGCGATCTGCCTTATCACACCATCTTAAGCAATAGATGTTACAAATACCAATGATTGGTTGATCGATTTAATTGTATCATGCGTCTAAAATGTATTAAAAGATATTATTATTACGTATGTCAAACAACATAAATCTCGGGCCAATAGTGACCCGTACTTTTATAAGGCATGCATGGGGCCGAAGCCAACACATAGAGGCCCTTTTGACAATTTAATATATGTAATGTGACACCGTCCGACGATTATCACTGTGTGCACTATATGAATGCACGCAAGGACAATCCCCGGTCAGTGCAGGGCTATTATAGGGAAAGGAGATATTATTATTATTAGATATATTATTATTAAAAGATATTATTAATATTAGTCATTCAATAACTTACAAGTAGCTAATGGTTGACGATCTGTTCGACATAAATCAGCCAACGCTTTCACCGCGGGCAGCCCCGGCTCTAAAAGTAACTGTCGTAATGGATTATATTCCTCCCTGGGCATTACTAATTCTTGCATATACCTGCAATCAAAATATTAATATTCAAATATTTTTAGTACACTTAGTCCTACAAACAAAACATATTGTTTGACTGTAAACATAGATTTTACATTTTTAACAACACTGTAAATATAGATTTTAATATTTGAAACTAATATGTTCTTGTAGTTTGTGATTAAATTTATAGAACTTTTAATGCAGTTGTAGGATTCATTTCCCTACTATTAGAGATGCGAAAATCAGTTTATCAGTTTGAACTTCTTTTACGTATGAACAGAACAAAGAATCGACGTTATTGTTTGCATGGATATAGTTAAAGAAACAGACAGTGTCATTACATAAGCACACACGGACAAAAGCTAGTATCTTGCAAATGGGTTTATACAGGATTATTTAAAACTTGCAGAATATGTATTTTAAAAATTATTATTTCTTACAAAGTGGAAAAGTACTACTTTAAAAAGTCAGTTTCTTTAAACAGCAATGAACATAACTAGGATCCGCAGTCTGTAAACTTAAAAAAAACCTGTTTTAAGAGATAAGTTTTTCTAAAAATGTACCGTATTATGTAAAAATTAAATGGTATTAAATGTATCATATGCTAACGAGAATACGAACATAATTGGATAAATTATTATTTCTTGTCAGACAACTGCAACGTAGTTAATAGACTTAATTGTTTAAAGTAGCAAATACCTTATACGAAGCCTTAAAGATCCCCACTCTCCTATCGGTGTCATCCCAACTAGTGGGTACCACTCCTCGATTTCTTCTCCATTAGCCAGGTTCGCTAGCTCTATCGTTAACTCTGCTACCTAAAATGATAATAAATATTTGTTCAACTGCTGGACATAAGTCTCGCCAATGTAATATAATAGATTGGGTCACAATTTTCGGTCCTATAGATACCTCATCCAACTACTTCTGGCCACATTGCATAGATAATTGTTCATCGGAGATACTGAACGTCCAATGTCGATAGAAGTGATCCCTGAGGACAGCAGCTTGCATGGCTTACGTCGCCATGAGCAATCAAGGTGCTAAGGCGCTTGGGGAAAGCAACACAGGTCTCCCCTCCACCCCAAAAGTGCATCGGTAAGTCATCCACAGTGGATCACGAAGCTCCTCTAATGTGTCATGTGCCACCGTACATTTTTTACCATATTTAAGCTAGTACTTGACTACAATCCCACCTGATGATAAGTGGTGACGACGTACTGGCTTAATAAAAACCTATTCACTCGTCTTAAAGATTCGAACGTAAATACAGATGCAGGAAGACTATTCCAGTCTTTGGCTGCATGTATTATGAACGTAACAGCAAATCGCTTCGTACGGGTGGCAAGGACGTCTACGAGGTAGAGGTGATGGCCCGCCGTGCGCCTAGTAGTTCGATGGTAAAAGGGGGATGGAAGAATTACATCGTGTCATTCCTGCGCACACTCTCCAAAACGTATCCTGTAGAATACTGAAAGGCTGGCTACCTTGCGCCCGTGCTCAAGGCTTTAGTCAAGATTTTAGTCAATAGGAGTCTGACACGTGCCTCAAGCCGCCCCCGCGACTTACCGTAAGTCCTGTTCGGGCATCGTGGTTTTCCTAATATGTGGGTAGACTGCAAATCTGCGATTCGGAATAATGAGGGTGGACAGAGATCTTCAGCACTCGGTTTGCAACGGTATCACGATGCTGATTGAACAATTAATTTTGAGAATATATTGATTTCATTAAGCAAGATATTTCGAGCATTAACCCTCTCCTTACCGCAGTTCGATCCGCCGAAGTGACGCTAATGAATGGTGCAGCGCGCCACGATGTGTACACATTTAATGATGATAAGCGTATGTTAGCGATGATGTACGGATTTTCTTATTTCAGTGTTGCATATATATCAGTCTAATATAAGTCAGTGGAAGTTTGCAACAGATTGGGCCTGTTATCAAGCGATATCACGATACCACATACGGCGTTGGTACACACGGGGTGTCCAGTGGATGCCAGCTAAATACGGGCCTGGTGATGAAAGGTTTAAGATGGTAAAGAGAAGGTATCGCCATAAAGTATTAGAAGCGACCAGACAGCCGTGCACGGCGAAACTATCCAGAAGACCAGTCAAAGTGAGAGATTCGTCTTGTATTTGGGTGGATTTCGGTGCCTGAACTCCTAGGGTCTAATTGACAGAAAACTCGGGACCAACCACTGAGCTATCGAAAGGGTCTTTACACTACCAAGTCTGCAACCTCATCCGTATGATGAATATAGCTTTGAATCTATCTATATCTTAAACCTATTTATGCTTTAAGTAAATAGTTCATTGTTTAATTGAAGCAAAAACTGTGTTGAATCTGAGCTGTGTATGTGTTTGGATTTCGTGATAATTGATTCAATTACTTTGATTTTTTGCATAGAATTTGTTTGGTGTATTCATTTATCGCAGTCATAACAGACAGAATACGTTTGATTTATTACTTACCTCGGATTCTTTCCCTCTTTTTCCAGTGTTGTGGACGGTGATTGTAAAAGACGTCACATCGGGAGGCACGTCACTGTAGACAAATAATCTAATTATTATTTTGTTCACAAAACTCTCTCAAATAAGATTTACAAAAACGAGATTTACTAAACACGAATACATACAAGTGCTGCCCCCAGATAGGTATAGGAGGTCTGAATCACGGAAATGAAGATGCCGAGTTACTCGGCCTATATTCATATATGCGTAGCAGTCTAGGAGTCGGTGACGTGGTAATGTTGTATAAACTTTCGGGAAAATAAATTGTAATGAAGTCTTGTAATTGTTATTTTTGGGATCTACGATCGCTTTCTAAATATCTCGCAGCAAGATGCAAGATACCTCCCAAATGAACACACCACTGACGATGTTGAATATTATACAAAAATTGAATAGAAAAGCAGACGACAGCAGTAAAAGCTAAGACGCCAGACAAAAAAGAAAGAAGTAAATGTAGAAATGTATGTCAAGTGTGTCACTTTTTTATCTTGTAGACCACTTGCCATGTTTTCAGTATTGCAAATTCCCTCTTTAATAGGAGAAATCTACGCCCAACATGGACCCAATAAGATGATGAATAGCTTTTATAGCACCCCCAGCCTACAGTCCACATCGTCATATCGTATATGTCGTGTATATCGTCATTTTAGCATGTAAACTTTGTACAATGCATTTATAATGAAAAATATTTTACAATTTGAAAGATAAATTCGCAAAAAATATTCTAGCATGATTAAAAATCAAATCAGACACACTCGTAACGCCATTTATTAAGCTCGATGAGAACCTCGTAGTAATATTGGATCGACCAGTTTTTTACAATATCCTCGCCAAGTTAATCTATTTGAAAATATCGTAAGTATAAAAGAAAACCTATGAATACAATTTTACCTATTTAAACAACTTTTGTTCATGTTTTTATACTAAATAAAGAAGCTGCATTTTGTAAGTGGTTCTTGGCTTTTCCTATAAACCTGCTCAGTGCGCTACGTTGTTTTCACTCTTAAGTAATGATACGTGTGCGTATGATATTCTCACTCGAAGACAAACTCGTCGTCCCAGTGCGGGTCAGGCGAAGGGCGCGGCTTGGTCCGCGCAACGGGCGCGGCGCCGAGCGCCAGCCGCAGGTGAGGGCGCGGCGCCATTCGCGCCGGCAACCGGTGCGCTGTCAGACAGCGCACGCGCAACGCGCGCAGCCACACCACGCGCGCCACCTGCAATAAGCACTCTGGACGCTGCTCACCGCATACACTACACATTTCGGCTAGGTTTTTGCTAGCGAGCAAACTATACTAAACTGGACATGTTCACACACGTTAATCTAACCCCAAACTATAATTCTCTGTATCTTGGGCACAAAATAACGATAGTCATACTGATAAAGATAAATGCTAATATATAATACTAGCATTTTCCCACGGCTTCGCCGCGAATATAGGTTTTCCATTACATGGGAAATCCCGAAACGATCATAGATTTATATAAGTGTTCAGACTGTTCAGACCTTGGACTGATGGCGCGCCTGTTGCGGAACGCAGAGTGGGCGCAGCGCGTCGAGCCACGCGCGCTCCTCCCCGGCAGAATTGGCCGCCAGGAACGTGTGCGTGGAGAGACACGGCAGAGCGCGCTCCACCAGCTGGAAACAGAACTCGCGCTCCCACAGCGACTCGTGCACCTGCACCGAACACAACCGACAACTTAATGAGAAATACAAAGTAAGCCGCATCAAAAACTATATATAACGAGAAATTCTTTATTTCTTTTAATACACAATGCACATCCCACCGTGATATAATTATTGTTTTATCAGTTGTATACACATGAAAGACGAGTGACAAACACAGATTGAGTGAGAAGAGCGAAACAAAAACTCCTTTATAAATAATTTATAAATTTCTTTCTGGCTGATCTATTTATTTAGATAAAATTTATTTAGATAAACTATAGTTTGGTTGTTTGAAATTAGTGTCACGTATCGTGGGTGGACATTTACGATACATTATTGAATCAGAAGCCATACCTGATAAAGGTAAGCACACGACAAATCGATCAGTCCCTTCGGTTTAGTTCTCTTCGGCGAATCGTAAAAGTAAAGGTGCGTATCCGTCCCTTCCTGTAGCAACACGAAGTACAACGCCTTCCACTTTTTAGCGCCTTTGTCTGATTTCTTGTTCAAATATCCCTGGTGTTTAATGCCCTTCATTTTCTTGAGACCAATCTGGTCCCTGCATTCGCGGAGAGTCGCATAGATCTTTTCTGCGGCGGCGCCTGTCGTATTCTGCTGAGGCTCTATTTGATGGCCTTCAGCGATCAACTGGTGAAATAAAAATAACGAAATTGTACCAAAAACCGCAATATACTTATTTATGCATTCCTTTTCATCAATTAACGGTACTAACACGACACTACTCAAAGATGTCTCAAACTAATTTCATCAAACCGAATTTTCCCGAATGAATAGCGACTACAAATCTATGAATGTAAGTTCTTAAGTTGTTTAAACCTCCGAGTTGTGTTGTACCATACGTATATGTATGTTTTATTATGTTATGTTATGGATGTGGAAAACGACCCCGTGGATATCTACAAAAATTATATATTATTTAGATTCTTATGTAGATGTGTTTCACTCCTGAATATGAACTGTTACACCTTTTGTGCCTCCTGTAATGATCGCCACACTGAGCGGCAATGAGCCGCCTGCATCCACCTTTTTTTGCCTGCGACCTTTACCAGGTTATCGGTCCACCAGTCGGGGGTCTACCTGCATTACGCTTACGGTTCGGGGTCGCCACTCTAGCCCTTTAAGACCTCAACGTCCATCAGTTCTGCGAGCTATGTCGCTCACATACGTTTCAGTTTTGCAATCCTTTTACAAATATGTCCAATCTTTTGGTTGCAAACCAAACTCGCAGAGCACAGTAAATATTTTCTTAATTAGAAGTACAATATTTTGTGTTGGGTTTTGTTATAGGCAAATAAACAGTTTTTTTTATTCTCATCTACAATGACACTAATCTGTTACTCTGTGAACTAGTCAAGAAACACATAATTATTTATATGCTATTAAGTAGTTAGTAATAATCGAAGCCAGACGTTGAGACAAACGTGAATGATATAAATAAAGGAATCAAAACATTAGACATCAACTCACCGGTTGTCCAAGAGTATGGCCTTCAACTATTTGCTCCTTCCTGTATCTGTTGATAACAGCATCTAAACACTCAAAGGTGCGGCCACCCATCAAGTATCTAACGCCTTTCTTCTCTATCCTGAACCTTTGAATCTGATTATTTATATGGAAGAACAAAGAGTAGTCGCCGGGAGAGTTATCAGAGGGTCTAACAAGGAAACTGCCGGGGCCAGCTTTGACCAGCATATCAACAGCTTCGCTCTTTGTGCAATTTGGATGGAACCACGAGAACACAGTATTCGGGTCGATTGATGGATCCAAATCTTCGACGAGCTCCCTGAAGATCATTCCTTGTTCCCCTGTCCTATACAAGAATAAATTATTGCTATAATTATTTCATCAACTTATCTATACTATGAATTATAAAATTGTTTAATGTCAAATTTTCAAAAATCAAAGATATTTAAAAACAAACTACTCAGATCGACTAATTAAGGGCTTCTGAAACGAAATCCGTCGATGTTTGTTTTGTAGCGACACTTTGTATGTAATTCGATCTCGCTTACTACACTAAACATTGTGACCGGGCGACTGGACGCGTTCTCACACCAGTCGTCGCCCGCTATCCGTATCGTCAGGTCGAATAAACGGTAGCTACCATGGAGTGGAGATAATTCATTTCACCATGAAGACTTCTCATCTACCACCACCAGTAAGACCCCCAAAGTTTGTTCGGGCTTTACGCAAAACCAACGAGTAGATTTTGATTAAACTGTTATAATCTTAAAGGTATTCCGGTTTAAATACTGCAGCATATTTCATCAAAATCGGTTTAGTAGAATTGAAGATACAGCTTGATCCCTATTTTAGTAGCCACCGTTAATGTACGAGAGTTAACAGTGGTTCTAAGGATTTTTATATAAATCCATGTATGTGTCTGGATTTCCCATGTAGCAAAAAACCGACATTCATGCGGACGGAGCCGCGGGCGAAGGCTAGTATAAGTGTCACTCTTAAGAATAATTCGTACCAGTAGTGGATTCACAAAACAATTCGGGATACATTTATATCAGAAAAACAACTCTCTTCATGTGTGACAGCTACATTTCTAATTCAATAATAGAGCCCTTAAGCCCAAAGAACTGTGGGAGGGAGGCTTATTGGTTGATTGGTACAAATTAAATTCGCACCAATCAGGTGTATTAACAAATAGGCCGTGGAGCGCTATTGCGCGGATTTGTATTGGTTTGTATCTGAATGTAACAATGAAAATGTGCTAACTATTGTTTGTAGTTGTAAGCCAGCTATAAATTATTCTATTAACTTAATTTTAGACATAATACGTGCAGGAAAAGCTATTGGCAAAATCTACTGTTTTTTCCGGTACGTATTGAATGTTGCCGCCGGTAAGTAATATGGACATGGGACATGGGTCCCGAGGTTTAAAATCATATACTGGTATATTATCGTGCTAATTGTCAATGTGAAAGAATGTTTGTTAGTTTGTTCTTCCCGACACGCAAATGGATAGATTTAATTTTTTTCTCAAATGTAAATTATGAGCTGAAGAAACACAAAGGACTACTTTTTATCCTGGGAAGATGTACAAAATACTTTGAATTATAAAATACAGAGGTCGCTCACACGAACTATCAACCAAACGGTATCAACGGTACAACTAGTAAACAAATTATAAAAAAAGTGCATATTATGTAAGAGAATTCTGTATCAATCACAAGTCATATCCATTGCCTGTTTTAATTATCAATTATTATGAATTAGGTACTTATAGGTAGGTACTTATCCCTTTTAAAATTAACAGCAGTTCTAACGGAATTACGCATCAGTTAAAAATTATAATTACCGGATGCGTGATATCAGAAAATAAAGGAATGTAACAACGTCAAGGTTAGATATGAATCATTATGCCTTGCGTTAAAAATGTTATGAATGAAACTGTGTTTAGTTACATACAACTAAAAATCTGGTCGTAGCAAGGATTGTGAACGCTTTCAGGGATGCCTTCAGACAGCAATCAATCATCTAAGCACGTCTCACAGGCATATCCCCTACCAACAGCAGAACCTGACTTAGGTTGAAACAGATCTGGGGGTTAATAACAAATGTTAGAAAGTTACCTATGCGCGGTGACCCAGAGCCAGCCATCACCCATATCATTGTGTACAAAGAATATATCACCCTTCTGGAAGGTTAGCTCATCTGTATCGGGCATCTTCGTGTATGGTAGTATCGCTACCACTCTCTGTTGGAAAACATTAATGTTTAGTTGTAAGGGGTTAGCAGGAACGTTCAGTATGGACATAACAATTCTTCATGGACAAATACCATAACCTTTTATTTAACCCTGACTTTATGAATAGCATCTACCATGTAAACCATGTCAAAATTTAAAAATATGTTTAGAACCAAAGTAGATTTTATTTTTTACACAACTGTCCAAAACTGGAAATATATTATTTTCCAGATAAATTTATACATGTATTTGTATATCTTGCATCGCCTTATTTGACACTAAACTTTGAACGACTGAACCGATTTAGATGTGTGTGATATCGTTAGAATCTTTACGTTATCCCAGGTGACACTAAGTGAAATGTAAAAATGAGATTAGTTAAACAAAAAATAAACACAATGTTAATTTACAGTAATAACTTCACCTTCTTGTCATTCACAGGCTCCGGCGGCGGCACTGGCTCGACGAGTCGCTCTCGCTTCAAAAGGTCCGAACAATGACTGTAAAACCCTACAAGCTCTGCGAGGGAGTCGAACTGACGCCCCCCGATGTAGTAGTCACCGCACACCGCCGTTATCCTACACAACATATGCGTAACCTCTGTATTTTTATCTATTCCGGTGATTAAACAGAGAGAAATAAAAAATTAAAGACATCGTTGAATGTAGATATTTTCATATCTATACTTAGTTCATCAGTACATACATGTGCTGACGCCATAGGAATAACAGATCTTGGGGTGACGTGCTGGACTTAATGAGGTCTAACAAGTAGAAGGCAAATGCACAAAATTACAATTATCATGAGTGGTAATTACATTATGTAGGTGGTGTGGGGCCCCTTCTCCGGGCTAGGATTTGTAGGTATCATGTAGCTCTAGCACTTTTCACAGGGGTGCTCACCTACACCACCACATGCTACGGCACACAATAATGCTAATAATACTGCCGTAGTAGGAAATTCAGGTCGTAGCACGAGCACGGCTCCGGACTGGTCTTAGGTAACATCGGTGTGATAAGGGGATATCAATAAGACAATTTAGTAAACTATCTGGATATTTGAGACGGGTTATCTGACAGAATCAAGACTAAAATGCAGGTGAACAGGCCATATCATAAGAGAAGAATCTAAGTGTAAACGGTCAAAGGTGCTAACAGAGTGGGTTCCTTGCTATGAAACAAAAAAGAAGCGGAAGACAGGGCAAGAGATGGTGCGACGGGCTCCAGCAAACTGCTGGTCTAATGTGACTTAGAGTGGCACATGATCGAGTACAATGGAAAACGCTGGAGGAGGCCTTTGTGTCAAAAGTACACGTTGACTGGGACTAAAATGCAAAATATTTATAAACTACCTTCCTATTTCACTTGTAAATTGGTCAATTAATAAAGACTTAATATTATTATTATCTGACAGAATATTATGTTCCGATGGAGGCCATTCTCCATAAAAAGTAAAAAGAATTATTATTTACATCAAATTATTTACAATTATTTACATTTCATACTTCTATCTACTTGCAAAAAATGTAAACCAGACATGTAAGTTTTATGTTTGCTATATAATTTTTTGTGAAATAAAAAATTATATACAGACTGCATGATATTAGCAATTTTAACAGTTCTGCTGTCTATATGGATGGCTTAACTTTGTAGGTAGTAGTACTTGTGTTAAAATTATCCTCATTGCATAACAGTTACATAAATACCTGTCATGCACATATTGGATGTATTATTATAAGGCAAATGCACAACACTACATGGCACTATATGGCAAAATACATAATACAAATAATCCATTATTGATAACAGTTTACCATTAAAAGTTAACATTGCACAACAATAACAAATCCCAATACACACCTGAAATGGTTGATGCCAGTTCGGCCCAGATAACTCAGAACATAAGAGCCAGGCTTGCGGTCACTCTCTCTCACTGCAAACAAATATACATAACAGAAATTGTATACTGCGATATAGAGTTGCATCCTTATGTGTGTAATACACAGGCACCAAGTAGGTGGAGTTGCCGCGAATTATCCCAAACTGGAGACTAAGAAGCCCTCTATAATTTAAATTTACACATTATACACTAAAGTATTGAGGATCGGGAAAAAGTAAATTAAATATTAAAAAAATCCTCTTTATAGCAGTTATAGATATTTATATAATATATATATCAATATCAGTTTTATAGTTTAAGCTTTTGAATATGAATTTTGGGATAAAATATGAAGGACTGACAGACACAGTGAAGTTATAAAGATTCCTAATTAGAGTACAAGTCCCTAAAAAACTAGTAAATTTAAAGTTCTCGAATACTCTCAATACTTGCAATATACAGTTCTGACAGGAATGTATTTAGAATATAAAAACACATTCTAAACAAAAAGCTGTGAGAACATGCCATTATTATTGTCTATTGTTGAGCAACTGTGATAAGTAACAATAGTGCATGTTACTTAATAAATCTCATTCAATAGTATGTCAAATCTTATGATTGAAGTAACATATTCATTTGCAAGGTAAAATATTAAATGTAAAAATTTAATTATAGGTTCATAGGAAAAACATATTGACAAATCCACCATACTCTTCACCACTCTATAGAGCAGCAGAATGGTAGTATGCTACAGAGTGGCAGAAATTGTCTGTGATAAACTGAGTAAAGGAGATTGTGATACTTAACAGTGAATGACAAATTTAAGAAGGCTTACCTAAATAACTGCCAAGTTTTCCTGCAGCCCACAATCTTTCTTCAGAGGTGTATCGATCTAAGCGGCCATGATACCACTCAGTCTCTGGTGGAGCCAGAACTGCTTGCCTCTCACCTAGTAATACACATAATTAAACAATAATAA
This sequence comes from Thaumetopoea pityocampa, assembly GCA_017165845.1. Taxonomy (NCBI): domain Eukaryota; kingdom Metazoa; phylum Arthropoda; class Insecta; order Lepidoptera; family Notodontidae; genus Thaumetopoea; species Thaumetopoea pityocampa. The sequence continues at coordinate 25,534 of WUAW01010154.1, forward strand.
TTTTCTTAATTCAGTGAGTAATTTTCCAAAATACCTTCAAAAGCCCACTTTTTCATGGCTTTTCAAAATCATGTTAAGAATAGAAAGATTTTTTTTGATAAAATTGATAGCCGAACCTTGTGGAAATTTATTTTAGTTACTGAAACCTAGCATCAATTCTCTGTACGACCATTGGTTGCTGAGATATCTTTTATCTTAATACTTATCATATTACTGTAGTGGCAGGTGTAAAAATCTTCATTAAGGGCAAAACAACACAATAAATAGCCAAAAATGGGTGCATCGATGAACAAAGTCAGAAGAGGATCATGTTAAGCTATTATAAAAAGTGCACAAGCCGAGTGAGAGAAGCCAGCGTGCCACGACAAGGGTCAGTGAATGTCACTAAATAAACAGAAAAACAAGTGCCTATTGCCACAAATAGAATTTTCAAAATATACTGTAGCCATGGGTCCTCTATCGATTAAAATTTATTTCAATAAGCCTAAGTATCACTAATCTGGAGAATTACTCATATTACCAAAATAGTTTCTTATCTTTATGAATATATTATCACCATTAGTACTGGGCCCATCTGCTTCATCCAGATCCAAATCTGCTACCAACTCTGCGATGTCACCACCACCGTCTTCGGACTCTGTAGACGGAGACCCCAACTTATCCTTTACAGGGGGTCCCATTGGTGCCCCCATACCACGAATCATATCAGCCATTTTTTTAGATACACAACAAACTTGCACAAAGGTGTTTGTTTTCGTTAGAATATATCACAGCAACAACCGAACTGACTCATAATTTAATAAGCGCTACAAATTGTATATTTCCATGGAATATCTACAATGTGTTTACAAAAGATACATTTAATAATTTCATACACAATACAGATAATAGTTTAATTACACTCATGACCGATTAACGCACCCTCAAACAAACATTTATTAAAGAAATACCACACAAAAACGTCGCTATCGAAATCTAACTAAACCACGAAAATAATAAAAATCTTCAATTTTCAGTAGAAGCAGTTTTCTTCAATTTACATTTACATCAAATTACGCCCGCTTCCACAAATGTCTGAGCACAGATGATACTTTTTGTACCACAGTACAACATAAAGAATTCCGAAATTGTTAATATTTATCTCAAAATAACAACTGTAATCTAAGATAGTTTTACATGTAACCAAAGATATAATATTTTTCACATGTTTCATGTGTTTCTGTTTTATTGTTTTTATTGCTTATTTGAAAAAATTATTTCAATCCACAGAAAACCACACGAATTAAGCAAAAGTTAAAAACGATCAAATTTCATTGTTAATCACAATTTTATTTAAATTTTTCGATATCATAGAGAGAATAGCGTATTTGGGGCAATAGAAGAAGATATGGTTCATGTCTCCTTCGTCAAATCCACTTTCGCACAAAGCAATACTGATTCTGAGTCTAGCAAGGAAAACTGAAATACAGGAATGACCTAGTCTGAGTCTGGAAATGATGGATGTTGTAAACTTGTTTGCCTTTCGGAATGTGAAAAACCATGGAGAGCAGGGAATGTCGGGTTCGGTAGAAGGATGGCATTTAAAACTGAGGGATATTCTAAAGAAAGGAATCCACACTGCCACACCAACATCACTATCGGAGGATAGTTTTGATGTGTCAGTGTAGATGGAGTGTCACCCCTGTAAGTGTTGATTTAATATGGCGTTAAAAGTGTTCTGAGCATCAACGGACTCATTGTCTACGCCGAAATGGGACATCTGGGTGGAAAACTAACACGTTATATGGGGTAAGGGGGTTCGTCGGGTACAGAATGACAGGGTTTGGGAGTTGGGTAAATGATTTGTAGCTACGGAGGAGGCAAGGGGTATTGACAGAATCAGAATTACAGGACAGTTCAAGGAGGAGGTTTAGTTTAGGAAGGAGTGGGTGGACCAATTTAAAAAGAAATTATCAAATAGGAATTGTCTGTGCAGATTCAAGGGCAGCTTGCCACACTCCACTTGGATAGCATTGATGGGTGAGAACTTCATGGCTCCCAGAATGATGGGCAGATTTGGAGTGGATTTTGTGGAGTTTACCAAAATAGGACTATATAAAATATAACTAAGGAGGAAGGAATCATAATCGAAATGGCTTCGAATTATGTCATTGAATATGAGTTTCTGAGAGTATGGATAGGATCCCCACCATAGGGAACGGAGCATGTTGAGGATTTTTCACATTTTTGTGAAATGATTGAGAAATGAGATGAACCTGTCATTCTAGAATCCAAAGTGATGCCGAGAAATTTGACAACGTTAGACTAAGGGATGATATCATTCTGAACAAAATCTAGAAGTACTTAGTCCTATAACGTTTGCGTTACACTCCCATAGACAACATCAAATTTATTTATGATGTGTTCTTGTTTTGTCAATTTATCGATATCGATAACATTATTTTCATAAAACATATAACAATTTGAAGTAAATTTCTCAATAATGTCAATCATGACACACAGAAGTAAACAGTTTCTCAGTAGTATTTTATTAATAATTATCATTATAAGTTTTGTGAAATGGGGACCTAATGTCTATACTACTAGGCATGCCTTTTAAGTTCTGTCGTTTCCATACTTCCCGGCAATTTTGAATTTGGAACTGTTCTATATTCGAATGTGTTTAAATTTTGAATCTCAAAACAGTTG
>WUAW01010159.1:9058-20076 GCA_017165845.1 Thaumetopoea pityocampa
ATAGGAAAGTCCGTCGATTGCTAACAGCGTACCGTATGCATCATCCACGTTCTTCTGTCATGAGGTGGTACATCCCACGGAAGTGTGGAGGACGAGGCTTCTTAAATGCCAAATCACTACACAACCGAGAGATGTGCAATCTCAGACAGTATTTTCTGAATGTGAATGTGGATATGTATCGAGACGTTGATGCAATCGATAGAGGCTTTACTCCACTATCTTTTGCAAACGAGAACTGGCGAAGACCTCAGGTGGTTAGTATTTCGGATCGCGTTGCTGTATGGAAGAGCAAGGAGCTACACGGTAGATTTTATAGGGCGCTCACCGGCCCCGATGTGGACTCGCTCGCTTCCGTGTCCTGGCTACGTTTTTGTAACATCTTTAGTGAAATTGAAGGGTTTTTGGGTTGTCTCTGCAATTATGGATGAAGTTATCAAGACGAACAACTACCGGAAGCACATCCTAAAAGAACGGTACGGTCGACATCTGTCGGGCATGCCACCGTCCCGGAGAGTCTATTAGGCACGTAGTTTCTGGTTCTCGTCTTGCTAATGAATAATGGAAATATTTGCACAGACACAACCAGGTAGACAAAAATTATCCACCAGCAGCTTGCTCTTAAATATGGTCTCGTGAAGTCTGAAATACCCAACTATTAATATCAGCCTCTTTCAGTTCTCGAAAATGGCCATATCACGCTCTACTGGGACCGATCTATTATCACAGACAGGACGATTTTGGCAAACAAACCTGATATTGTGATAATAGATCGATCAGTACGTCGTGTAATGTTAGTTGATATTACTGTTCCGCATGATGAGAATCTCGTCAAGTTAGAAAAAAAAAACAAAATATCTGGACCTTGCCTTCGAGGTTACCGCCATGTGGAATATGCAATCAACTATCATTATTCCGATAGTCGTGTCTGTTAACGGTCTGATAGCGATGAGCTTCCACCAATACCATCAGAAGCTCTCACTAAGCAGATGAGTGAAGGGCCTGATACAGAAGGCAGTACTCTTGGACCCGGCCCGCATTGTGAGGAGGTTCCTCACTCTGAAGCCCTAACCACCGGTAGCATGGGTCCTAGACCTCGTTATCGGTGGAGCACCATTTTTTCTATAATATATGTAAAAATTTTAGTTTTGAATTTTTATGTATATTTTATAAAAAACTATTGTAATAAAGATATATATGGATAATATTAATGTGGACACTTTTTTGACACATTGATCTAGCACGAAATTAGGATTCTGTGTCTTGGGCAATAGAGAACGATGTACCTATTTTAAATGAACATGAAAATTAAATTGTTATAACTTTTTGTAACTGTCTCTACTGGAGTCCCCTGTTCGTTATGTGACCCTCGCGCCGCGTGGCGCTCGCGAGTAAATTGTTCAAGTATGATCAGCCACAAAACTAGGAGCTATTAATCGAATAAATAAAAATGTACTCAAATTTACACGACACTGCTCGTACTTGAGCAACTCAAAGTCGTTCGATGAACCTGTCACTGTTCTGCGACTCTATCACTAACCTGTCACTGTTCTGCGACTCTAGCTTTTGGCTGTGTTGCGTATTTCGTGGTTTTCTGAAACTTATTTTATGTAATTTAACCTCTTCGCGCCCTTGGCCACATATGTGGATGTTTATTTTTTTTATAATTATAGTTACTGCAATAAATAGAACAAAAATTTGATAACAATTCACTACAGAAACCCTCAATCAGAGGAGTATTTTTCTTTTGGTTTGGCTGTACTGATAACGATTGTTTCTCATCATTAAGTCAATTTTTCCTCGCCACAAGATAATCGTCCGTGAAGAGGTTCAATTATCGTTCTGTTAACATCGCTATCGTTACTTATTGTTCTTGTTTGTTTTCAGTTTATAGTTTTTATTATTATAAGCTAATCATTGTTATTTTGAAATGAGTGAACTCTTCATCAAAGTATTTTAAATTATGAAAGTTATTCTTTTTTAATATTGTAGTTTGCTTGTTATTCACATTACATTTATAACTTGTTACTGACCTAAAATATATATACTCTTGTTTGAAATAAAGGTATTAATAATAAATTAGATATTAAAGTTTAGTGTGTTTTGTCTTAATAATAAATAAAGTTTTTTCAATTCGTAAATGATTTTCTTTTCATCATATGCCTGAAAACAGACAGATTTCTTACTCAACTGTTTTCGCTTCGTTAAAATAAATATTAATTCAGTTGAGTTGGAAATCTTAATATAGTCAATTAGTACAGATAAATTCAAATCCTCGTATTTCTATGGTATACATAGCCAGCTATATATAGATATCACAGCTTTAGTTCATCTGTCTAGCACCAGGTGGCAGCACTTATCATACATGAAACTTTTTTGTGTTGCCACTCTTTCTCAGCTTATTCTTAGTGCTCTGTGCACTGCGCACGCTGCATCTTAATCAGTGCGCGACCGCGGCGCCACCCGCGCCGCTGGCCCAGCGCCGTGTGCTCACTGTGAGCTGCTACTAAATTTCTTGTATTTGTGCAAAACTGTTATTTAAGAAAATCTCCGGCTCGGCGCTGTCGGCGCGCGCTGTTTTCTGCACTCGTCATCATCCGTCTCATTCTCCTACCAATTCAACTCTGTTACTATAACATCATTTAAAATACAATCTTCTCAAAGCCGAAAACTGTGTGGTGTGCCCGGCTCCGCCACATACTAAGGCGTCTGCTGCCGACGCGTTCTGTCCCTCGTGACGTGCCGTGCCGTGCCGAGCCGTGCAGTACAGGAATCCGCTATGGGATTGTCCTCGTACGATTTACTGTAGCTTTGGTGCCAATCGTTTCTCATGCACCAAGTGATCCAACGCGAGCCCCGCCCGCCCCGCGGCCGCGGCCGCCCGCGCGCGCCCACCAATCATTCAAAACAGTGGGTGCAGCGGCCGCACGGCCCGCGTGCAGACGCGCCGCGCGGGGCGCTGCTCGTTAGAGATAGATAATAGACGAGGTGCCGCGCTCTGCCGGCGGCGCCGGGCCGCTCGCCCCGCCGGCGCCGTCGCCGAGCGCTACATGCGGCCGCGTGTGTCCAGGCACCCCGCTGTGGCTGCTGGTGCAGGTGGCGCCGATCCGCAACGAGCGCGAGCTGGTGGTGCTGTTCCTGCTGACGTTCCGCGACATCACAGCGCTGAAGCAGCCCATCGACGCCGACGACCCCAAGGGAGGCCAGTACCCGCACCCACCACTCAGAACAGGGCCCGCAGTCGTGCGCCCGTGCGCCGCGTACTCGCCGCACTTCATCTCATTCACTGTTATCACTGTCAGCTCGTCGAGCGCGCACCGGTGGGCGGTGGGCGGTGGGGTGCGCGGACGCGTGGGGCGGCCGCTATGCGGCAAATTATCTCATAACGTAGATAAGGAATTAAAACTTAAAATGATAAGTAACACACGATGTAAAAACCTTGAAGGAAAAATAATTATTAATTGTCATCATTCCCAGTCCATATATGTCGCCAGTACAAGAACATAGGCCTCCCCCAATCAGGAGGCGCGAGGAGGCCGCGGCCCGCGCGCTGAGCTCGCGCGGCCCGCAGACAAAATAAATATTATTCCTTTAGAAGGAAACGTAAGTCGCACTCTGCCAGCTTAGTTAGCGTTCAATTACGTTTTTATGTTAGGCGATGGGTGCGGGGATGAAATCAGACAGTAGACGGCGAATGTATTCCGCTTCTCAGCCACGTCTCTTGCAATAACAGGAGACTCTGCCTCAAAATAGTGTCAAGGAGAAGAAGACAGAAGTAGTTAACTAGACAGAGTGAAATAATAAATACAACTAACCAACCACATAAACACGCAGCATCTCCTCGGCATGGAAAACGCAGTCGTTCCAATAATAAGAGAGCTAAGACACGCCGATTCCAGATTAAGTGGTAGTTGTGGAATGGACACCAACGCTCAGCTTCTCAGTGTCTCGCTCTTTCGAGCACTTTTGGAGAGACTTTAAGGTTGCTCCCCCAATACCTCAACACGGTTCAGCTAGACCCGCGCTGAGCGGTTCGGCTCTTTACTGATCCCGCTCCACCGCTTCCTCCCGAAGCGTGACGTCCTCTCAGAAGGAGGCTACAGTTCGTTAAGTTTTTACTCACCCAGTTTCTTTATTTTGTCGGCTCAATTCCAATGAAATGGCGTTGTTCCGACACTGGGCGACGCGCCGCCGGCGCGGGGCGCGGGGCGCGGGACGCGGGGCGCGGGTCGGGCCCGTTACCGGCGTCGCCTTCCGTTCGTCGTAGTTAACCCTGAGCTCAGAACGTCAGCGAGGCTTCTTTGCGAGAACAATATCCCCGCTAAGCTGTTCGACCCATCATGAGCTTATTTTTCAGAGGGCTTTTTACTTATGACTTTTTCTACTATGAACAACAAAGCGCGGTGAGAGGTCGGGCGGGCGCGGCGCCCGCGGCGCCGGCGTGACCGCCGGTAGTGTAGGCAGTTATGGTTCAATACGATATGAACAGACACTATTGTATCGACTCGTTTTAATGTGCCCGTAGCAACAAAGACTCCGCTGGTACAGTTCCCATAACAAGAAGATAAATTAATAAGTTAGACACATAAACTGCATGTGAAATGAGCCGAACGCTGGCGACAGGTCTGTCCAAGTTCGCGAAGCTGGCGCGCAGCGTGACGCGATCGCGCTCGGTGCTGGTGTCGGCGCTGCCGGCGCTGAAGGAGCCGGCGCGACAGGCGCAATTGGCGCATGTCAGTACCACCGCGCTCCACGTAAATACGCACGCTCTTCTACACGTACCGGTGGCTTCTGCAGGTCAGCGCCCCTCGCTCCACGTACACACGCATGTTCTCTACACGTTACGGTGGCTCCTGCAGGTCGGCACCCCTCGCTCCACGTACACACACACGCTCTCTACACGTGCCGGTGGCTCCTGCAGGTCGGTACCCCTCGCTCCACGTACACACGCACGCTTTCTACACGTGCCGGTGGCTCCTGCAGGTCGACACCCCTCGCTCCACGTACACACACACGCTCTCTACACGTGCCGGTGGCTCCTGCAGGTCGACACCCCTCGCTCCACGTACACACGCACGCTCTCTACACGTACCCGTAGCCCGCGCCCGTGGTCGCGCTTCTCGTTCACACATGAGAAGAGCGCTGTGCGCCGTCGGTGCAACAACTCGCTGACGGTGCGTGACGCCTGCTGGCGCGGCCCTGCACGCGGCCGGTGATGACAACAAGCGTTACGCCCGCGCCCGCGCTGCTATTTTCCAACTAGTGGTGCTGGAAACGAGTTCAATGAAATTACGAATAAAATTAAGAAAAATTAACCAAATAGAATTAAGAAAATAATTTGTTTTACAAACATACATGACGCGCGTCGAGTCTGTCGACCGCGCCGCAGTGGAAGCGCACTCGTCCGCTGGGAGGGGCTCCGACTGGGAGCTGGGCGCGCGTTTTGAGTTCTGGCACTGCTCGGCTGTCGCCAGGCGCGCAATAGATCCGGGCGATCAGTCGCTCGGGGCCTGCGCCAGTGCGTTGACACGGTCTTGTGCTTGTAAGTGTATGCACTCACGCACAGCACCAGCCCCAAAGCTTACTGCTAGTCGTCTGTCGACATCGCAACATTGTTCCGGACCGGCTGTGGCCCACGTCCTATTCGCGCACACTGTCACTACACCTCGCCCCAACCCGCGTGCAGATGGTCACGCGCACGCCGCTCGCGCGTGCCCGCGCTTGCTCGCGCGTGCTCGCTGGCGGCGGCCGCCCGCCATTATTTACGAAACGTACGCTACCTAAGCAATATACGAACTGTTACATGTACCAGTTGTCTATTTTTAAATTATATTCTTATAAGTAAAACAAATTATAAACTTGTACAAAAATGGAAAAATTCGGGAAGTACTGGAACAGCCGAAAATTTGGATATTCTGTCCTAATAAACTCTTATTTTACTATTAAATAAATAAATATCAGTGATGACGCCAGAAAAAAAGGGTACGAAATAGTGGACTATGTTGCGTTTAAAAATATGTTGGTACACTGTGTCGATTGGCTAGGGCTGTAGGGACACGGGAACACGCAGCACGCACCTCGACGGCGGAGGCCGAACCCGCAGGCGAGCGCAGCCATCGGGGCTCCGGCGAGCGCGCCACAAGCACCAGCAGACAGATCCCAACAGTCCTTGGTAACATTTATGGCACCGCTTTCGCCTTTTTCCTGGCTCTCCAGCGGGATCCCCGAGCCCCGGTCTCCCGCGTGACTAGCGCGTATACCGACCACTATACTACAGATGGATTGGGTAGCCAGAGACCACTTCTTTCCAATTGCTACACTCGTTTAATGTAGCAAAGTCGCTATCCGTAGCCCACTTTTATCCCCCGCGCGAAACGAGATGGGTCGGGAGGCGAACCACGACGCTGCCAGTTTATAAAAATACAACAGGCGATATTTCGGACATCAGTAATTACAGACCGGTACCCCTTGCTACGGTGATCGCTAAAGTTTTTGATAGCCTGCTCCATGCGCGGCTTAGTAATTACATTGTCGGATCGCTGTTGGGTATCCGCACGACGTTCGGGCTCTCTGAGGGATTCTTGGTTCAATCCTCTAGAAAACAGCCCAGGACGTAAGGCTCGCTGTCACCAGGGCTCCTTTTAGGGTTGGTCCGCACCCGATTACTGGTCGTCGGCACGTCGCTACTAACTCGCTGTAGCGGTGCGATCACCGTAGACGATGTTGCAGTCGTTGCAGCGCTGACTCACCCTTATGTGGTCTTGGGTTCCAATGCCCGAAGGACCCTGCGGCGTGTTTATTGTACTGCGGCGAGTCGTGAGTGAGACCGTATAGAGCTGCTTATTTGAGTATTTATTGTAGTTTATAACTCGCAGCGATCCCGTTGGTCACGTAGCTGTCCCGGGGAGAGGTTCAGGACGTCTCCTTGATTGTGCCAAGCGTTGATGGATTAATTGAAAAATCTTCTTTGACTTAGCGAATCTTTATTGGAGATAACTGTAGCTACAATTATTTTCACACAAAGACTCATTGAGTCCTATCTACATTACTCGATGCTGTTGATGAACGGTTGGATAGAACTGACGGAGCGCGGAGCGCGTCTCCTTTTATATGGAGCGGTGCCGCCACATCGAACATCATAGAATGTCTCTAGACAGTGATTAATTTGGTATTGTATTACCCAGATTTAATGTCTTGGCGCGTTGTGAATGGCTAATTAGTATCATATTACAAAGACAATGGGTAATTATGGAACGTCTTGGAAAGTTCTGCAGACAAATGGCTACTTAGTATCTTGATACTAACTAGCCATGTAAGTCATCATGTAACTTGTTACATGATGACTTACATGATGACTCATGGTATGACACCTTGGTATTGCGTCTTTTAAAAAGAAGTACTTATGAGTTGCAGTATGCAACAACATACATCTGCACAGCAACCAATTTGGATTTCGTTCGGGGCTATCGACGAAAGTGCCATTTTGTGTCTAAAGTGGGCTGTCAAATATTATACAGATCGAAAAACACCAACTTACGCCTGCTTCCTCGACCTGTATACAGCATCTGATCTGGTCTCATACAAAATTCTATGGGATAAATTAAAAAAGGCCGGAGTACCAGCACAAATAATAAATATTTTTAAATATTGGTATGCAGGACAAATTAATCAGATTAGATGGGCGGGTGCGTTGTCAGAGCCGTATGCGTTGGAGTGCGGAGTGAGACAGGGTGGGTTGAGCGCACCCTTACTGTTCAACCTTTACATCAACGAGCTGATCGAGGCGCTCAGTGGAGAGCGCGCCGGCTGTTACATAGATGGCGTATGTTTAAATAATATAAGCTATGCCGATGATATGCCGTTACTGAGTGCTTGGGTCTGTGGTCTGCGGAACTTAATAGTCATATGCGAGGAATGTGCCGCGCGCCGCGGGTGACTTACAAGACTAATAAGAGCGTGGGTAGACGACCCACCTTCCAGATTTCAGCGAACACTTATTCGATGCACTTCCCTTGTAAAGACGAGGGCAGCAGCAAATTCAGCTGGCGCAACCAACCATACCTGTTTCAGGATTTGAGCACTTAGTCCATCAATACCGGGGGTCGGTTTACGATTTATTATATGTATAGATGTGTTCCTTGTGTTCATATTAACTGGTGGTCATCGTTTTAAGAAAAACAGTCAACAAAACTTTTACCTAAATCGACCGAAGCGCGTTTCTAGAATATCGCATACTATTTCAATTAATTTTATTGTGTGTGGACCGATTGGAATTAAACAAACACTAAATGTTACAGGAAGCTTGCTACAATGCAACAGTGAAAACAGCATTCAAATCGGTTCAGCTGTTTCTGAGATTAGCGTGCACAAACGCACAGACAAACAGACAGAAAAAATCTAAAAACTATATTTTTGGTTCCAGTAACATAACTACAACCTGTATAGATGGTTTTTATTGAAAAAATATTCATTGTATAGACACGGCTGGTTTACGATTTTATCATATTTATAGAAGATGTTAAGTTGTAACGTCCAGTTTTGAGAACATTTAATAAAATAAATAAATATCTCTATTTCGGTCTCTATACGCACCGCACGCGAGACGAGAGCCGGGAGTTTAATCGCGACACTGCGTCGGTGCCCGCTTTCGGTATCTTACCAATCTCTCTGACCTATTTCAGACCATCCGCTCAGCGGTTGAGGCGTGAATAGGTAACACACGGAAAGTAGCAAACAACATACTGTTGATATTATCGTGTAGCGTGCGCGTGCGCGCTGGAGCACTCGTACAGCCGTCACGTAGCCGACCGCCCAGTGCCCCGCGCCACCGGCGATGGACCCGCTCTTTACTTGTGTTGACCCTACGTACCGTCGCGTGCGACCATCTGCACCTCGTCCAACGTCCGCCGCCCGCGCACGAGCACCCGCCCCCGCACGCCAGCGCCGCCCCTCGCACCACGTGCCTGCAGCCACAGCCGGTCCGTGCCACATGACTGACCCGGCGGCGGGTGTCGCGCGCACAGGGCACGGCGTGCGCCGGGGTGCGTAGCGTGGTGCGTGGTTGCGTGCAGGTGATGTCGCTGTCGGGCGACGTGCTGCCACAGTACCGCCAGGAGGCGCCCAAGACGCCACCGCACATTTTGCTACACTACTGCGCGTTCAAGGCCATCTGGGACTGGATCATCCTGTGCCTCACCTTCTACACGGCCATCATGGTGCCGTACAACGTCGCGTTCAAGAACAAGACGAGCGAGGACGTGTCGCTGCTCGTCATCGACTCCATCGTGGACGTCGTGTTCTTCATCGACATCGTGCTTAACTTTCACACGACGTTCGTGGGGCCCGGCGGCGAGGTGGTCAGCGATCCCAAGGTTATCCGTAAGAACTACTTCAAGTCGTGGTTCCTCATCGATTTGCTCTCCTGCCTACCCTACGACGTGTTCAACGCTTTCGACCACGACGAAGACGTAAGTTCTTTCATTCATGTCGTCAACCACTTCCGCAGTTGAGTACATTCCAACTATCACTCCGATGTCTGAGTTTATGAATTCCTCTTGTCACACTACACACAGCTAACAACTCTTAAAGCGGAGTTTTTATATTCCACCTTTCACATTACGCACCGTTAACCGCTGCCACAACTGGTTTTATATATTTCACCTGTTACATTACACACAGCCCACAAGTCCCACAGCTGAGTTACTACTTTCCACCTGTCACCTTACACACTGCCAGCCGCGCCCAGAGACGATTTTTTACATTCCGCTTGTCATCAACGTCTAAAGAACTTTAGACTGTGCTGTCACATCATACATTCCACCCATTTGGTTTTATATTTGTACCGTAAAACTCAACCACTTCTACGGCCGTGTAGGTAACATATACCCGTCGCCGTGTCGCCCGAGGCCCGATCTCTTCCACTCAGCGGAGCATGTATGTTGGAAAGCACTTATTATACTTTATTAAGCGTATGCTTCTGTCCCCGGATCAAATCCAGTTCGCTAAGTTTTCGTCTGAGTTGAACAAATAATAAGAAGCCATTGCCGACACTATGTGTGTTGGCTACGGCAATGGCTATTTATTGTTTTTGGTTTTATCGTAAACTGAATGATCCAGGGCATCGGCAGCCTGTTCAGCGCGCTGAAGGTGGTGCGGCTGCTGCGGCTGGGCCGCGTGGTGCGCAAGCTAGATCGGTACCTGGAGTACGGCGCCGCCATGCTCATTCTACTGCTGTGCTTCTACATGCTGGTGGCGCACTGGCTCGCATGCGTGTGGTACAGCATCGGCCGCTCCGACGCCGACTCGGGCTTGCAGTATTCGTGGCTGTGGAAGTTGGCCAACGTGACTCAGAGCCCCTACTCGTATGTGTGGTCCAACGAGTCTGACGGGCCCGAACTCGTGAACGGGCCCTCGCGCAAGACCATGTACGTGACTGCGCTCTACTTCACTATGACCTGCATGACCTCCGTGGGCTTCGGCAACGTCGCCGCCGAGACCGATAACGAGAAGATCTTCACCATCTGCATGATGATCGTGGCAGGTGCCGAAATTCTTCTCTTATTAGCCGGAGCACAGCGCGACCCCCGCGCAGCGCTCTGCGTCGAGGGCCGCGCCCGCACCTCCTCCTTACCCCGACCGGGTCCCGCCACCTCTCCCAGCTCCGCTTCGCGCTAGTTCACTTCATATTGTCAGCGGGACGGCCGCATTTATCGTGACGTCGATAAGATGCATGTGTTAGCAGTAATCTCTAAAAGGCATCCCGTCTTTAACGTGTTAACTCCATAAGTTACATGTTGAATTCCGGCACGAAGGACCAGTTAGTTGAGTGCCCGATAACAGATATTCAACTTATAAGTAATGATTAATGTGTGCTGCATCTTCGTACGAATATATGTTATAGTTTTAAAATGCACCATGCATTGATAGCTTCATAAATACTGCGTTGCTTATTATTTATTATACAGGGTGTACGGGAAAACAGGACATCTGCTTTAGTATGTTATATAATATCGTCAATACAT
>WUAW01010160.1:1777-16878 GCA_017165845.1 Thaumetopoea pityocampa
ACCTGCTACGATCGTTCAATGTAGCAGAGTGGCTATCCGCAGTCCACATTTCGCCCCGCGGGCAACGAGACATGTCGGGTGGCAAACTACGACGCCACTATTTTATAAGGTTAACATTGTTAAAGTTCCTCATTGCGTTCCCGCGGCTTAATGGAGAGGAAAGGAAAAAAGATGAGGTAAGAAAGGTGTATTGAGCAAGGAATATGGAATTTTGGAATAGGATTATAGGGTAGGTAGGATACTACTATGTCTGGAGGAGTAGGAAGAGACAGTAGTAGCTCGGGGGGCCGGAGTCGCTTACCTGTATACCTAAGTCCATTTGCCGGACAGGCTAAAAGACTAAGTACTTCCTGACGATGTTTTCCTTCATGATTTAAAGGAAATGATAATTATTTATTAAATTATTAATACGTTCTCACACTTATTCGTATACTCCTGGTGGAATGGTCGTAGTCACAGATCGCCTGTTAGGATGGTTTCAACTTTTAGGAAACTTCTCCATCTGCCTCTGTTCATGTCTTCAATGTACATTCACTGAGGGAACACTTCGTAGACGATTTAATGAGGTCTGTCTATTTTGTGGGTAATTAGCTGCGAAAGCGTTGACCCTCTACTCTTCCTTGTACTATTTCATATGTGTTTCAATTAGCATTCGTTGCGGTTAATATATCCAAACGTCTTAAGTATTCGCAAGCACAATCGACGAAAGACTCTGATGCAAAGCTCTGTTAGGATGAAAACCTTAGTACAGTGAGTATTAGTAGTTTATCCTCCGCAAGCGCTCCCAATACCATATCTCAAGGGTATTAATCTCTTTATGGTATTCTTAATGGACTGTCCAAGTTTCAAGTATTAATACGCATATGATTTCAAAATAGAGTTGGCATACTATATCATACCAATGGGCTATAACAGTTTACATGATTAGGTGTATTTCAACATGTAATTTGATTAATGTAGAGACACTCTTGCATAGGCATTTGAAAGTGAGAAGCTGATCATGATGATGATAATATTATCAAAAATATACACATGATGAATTCGTCCTGAGTTCGAATCTTGGTACGAAAAAAAATTGTGTGATGAGCACAAAAGTTTATACCGGAGTCATGGATATTTATTTATATATGTATTAACATCTATATAAATAAATATATCGCTAATTGAAAACCTAAGACACGGGGAATACTAATTTGGGGCTAGATCAATGTGTGTGAAAAAATATCCAGAATATTATATACCTATGTGCCATGCCAACCCTGACCACCCCGACCTACTACTGTCTCTTCCTACTCTTTCCGAGATAGTAGTCTTTTTTCCAAATTCCATATTACTTACTCAGTCACCTTTTCTACCTCATCCTCTTTCATTTCCTCTCCACTAAGCCGTAAGGACGCAAGGAGGAACTTTAACAATATTGAACCTTATAAAATGGCGTCTCGTTTCTCGTGGCGGCGAAAAGTGGGCTACGAATCCTCGCCGGTCACTCGGGAGACCGAGATCTGAGCCAGGGGAAAAGGTGTGCCTATATGTATGTATTTACTGTAATAACAACACAGAAACGGGGTTCCATAAGAATCACTGTAAATTGTGACTCGGACGCGCAGCCAGAAGCCGGGCAACGCTTACGCCGAGAATACAAATCGTTCGTTTTCCGCCTCAAGCTTTACTTAAATCACCGCCTGCGCTCGGCTCCTTTCATTTTACACTTTCCAGTAACTGTATTTCTTTGATCCTTAATACAAGTTTGTATCGGTTTACGCTAGCACAATAATGGCATCGCCTAATCTCTTCCGGTGGATGCTGCAGACCAGCTAAGACCTCTGTCCTCAAACTTTTTCTGTCTTGTAGACCACTTGTAATGATTTTCACTTTTGCGTTGACCCCCAAAGTGTAGTTAATATATATTTTTTTTAATTTATCAACATTAAATGTGGTTTTGATAGTTGGCGTGGACCCCTTGTAGGTTATCTTTGACCCCCGGGGTATCAATCAACTAAGGGATGCACCAGAATAATGAGCAGCAGCGTTATACTGTTATTCAATCAAAATTGACAGTGATCTCCAAGACGCCTAATTAGGTGGACGTAAGTCAAATCCCTCTGCTTTTAAGTAGGAGTCCCATGTTCAGCAGTGGACTTCTAGGGCCTAATGATTATCATGTTGATAAGTTTATTTTTGTTTCTGTCATTAGAACATCGATTTTTTTTTACACTAAATGTTTCTGAGGATGACATGATCTTGGCTTAAATTAAAAAGAATTTTGGTCGGATATGATATGATTATATCAATTTATACTCTAATAAAATTGTATCAGAAACAAATATGTAAAATTATTTTTTTCTTGATAATATTAATTAGGATTATCTTATTTACCGATATAGAGACAGAAACAAACTTTTTTTTTAATTTTGTATGTTTATCTGTCTATCCCGTTAAAATAAAATCACGTAAAAACTACTAGATGGATTTTGACGGGGTGTTCACTCATTTATTTCTCATTACCTAGAAGAAGATGACTGTGTTTTATTCCAGTCGGTTAAAAGAATGAGAAAATATTTTTTTTATTATAATAAATTTAATCCAAAGACCCCCGGGAAGGTTTGTGTGTTGGTGAATGTTCTACGCAGGCAGATTTGTGGGCAAAAACTAGTTTGTAATAAGCTTTTGCCCGAGGCTCTACCCGCGTGAATATCGGTTTTTCGCTCGCTACATGAGAAATTCCGAATCAATAGATTTATATAAAAAGCACGAACCACTTTTACTTGACCTTAACCGTGGCTACTAAAACAGGTATCAAGCTGTATCTTCAATTCTACTGTACTGTATTATTGATGAAACATGCCGCAATATTTAAGCTGGTATAGTACCTTTAAGACTGTAATACTTTCACCAAAATCTACCCGCTGGTTTTTGCGTGAAGACCGAAAAAAACAAACAAACAAACATCGATAGATTTGATTTCAGAAGCTTTTAATTAGTCGATCTGATTAGTTTGTTTTTAAATAACTTTTATTTGTGAAAATTTGACATTTAACAATTTTATAATAGTATAAATGAGGTAGGTAATTGATTCTTGATATAAGATTAATGTTTCATACGCAGGAAATATATTAAAATGATATAAAATCCCCCTCCTGACCAGCGGAGGTCCGTGCCGATGATGGACGAATATGGCCTGGGAATGATAAATGAATGAATGATGATGAAAAATTTTTTTGCAAATTTTTTTTTATTAAATTATTGATTAAGTACATTTTTTATTTTTCACGAATACACGAATATACTATGAATAAAATTACAATTTGCTATATTATTTTAATTCTTCTTCCTCTAATTAATGCAATATTCTGATGTGGGTTTTAAATAAGGGAACAGTCTCTCTCCTCCCCTCCACAATAAGGAAATCAACGTATTCGCCTTTACCCTGTAATTTTTTCAGCAGAGTGCACCGCTGCACAAAGGGGCGACTTGATTAAAAGTATCTTTTCATCCGTGAAATGGCCTCTAAATTTTATTTATCGCAATAACTTAAAAAGATTTTTGATGAATTTCTCCAAGTAATAATAACAAAGTAAGTGTTAAACAGTATAACAATACATATTTGTTATTATTCCACGTGTTTATGTAACACATTAATGTTTTAACAAGCTGTTAACCATAAAATATTTTAACAAATATCAACTAACTTATCACATGTTTATACAACACTAATATTTTAACAAGCCTTTCAACAATAAAAAATGAATCATATTAATAATAGATTATTCTAAATAATAACCTATCACCTGCATTCACCTATTACTCGCGAGCTTAATCAGGTCATCCGTCCACCAAATCAGGGGTCAACCCACATTACATTTTCCGGTTCGGGGTCACAATACACGGAACTCCAATATCCATCAGTTCTGCGAACTATATACCCTGCATGGGCAGGGTATGCCACTTCAGCCTTGAAATCATTTGAGCCATATCGGTAATTCAAATTCTCCTGCAGATTTCCTCATTACGAATTTAGTGTCTGAAGAAAATTTGAGCTTTCTTATGAGGCCCATAATCTATGGCCATGTTTGGAAACTGTATGTCATCACTGACAAGACACACTGGTTGAATACTCTAGTATAAATTATAATAATAAATATAATATAATAAATTATATAATGTTTAAAAAAGCTAAAAAAATACGCTTTTATAATTAATCGAATAAAAAGTAAAAAATAATTCTTAATATAATATAAGAATAAATAGATTAACGGGAAAATTAATGTCATTTTCATTAAAAGCGTAGGGAGCTCGAAATCGGTTGTTATAATTTATTACTATTTTTATTCCGAATTTCAGAGTTAATGTAAAGATGTAGTACAAAGCACCCCACGCTTTTACTAAATTGATATTAATCTTCTCGTTAATCATTTTATTCTTATATTAAAAATAATTTTTAACATTTTAGTTCGATTAACTATAAAAGCGTGTTTTTTTAGTTTTTTTAAACTATAATTTACTTTTCATTTTTTTATTTCGATATATAAAAAACAAAATTATTAAATTATTTATTATAAAACGATTTTTTTATAATATGACAAAATTATTAAATTATTGTATTATCATCGGTCCTGGACAAGTGTGCAAAATTTCCAATTAATCTGATCTTTAAACGTAAAAATTGAAATCAAATATTCCGCTACATGCATACTTACGGGTGAAGCTAAGAAAAGCGTGTTAAAAAAATCTATCGATACTATTATAAAATTACTAAATTTCAAATTTTAAAAAATCAAAAATATTTAAAACAAACTACTCAGATCGACTAATTAAGGGCTTCTGAAACCGAATGCGTCGATGTTTGTTTGTTTATTGGTTTTTTCGGACGTTGCGCTAAAACCGATTCCAAGTTAAATAATGCACACGTTTCATCACAGTCGGTCCAGTACAATAGAAGATACAGCTTGATCCCTTTTATAGTACCCACTGTTAAGGTATGAGAGCTCAAGTAAACTGGTTTTTAGGCTTTTTTATATAAATCAATATATGTTTCGGGATTTCTCATGTAGCAGAAAACCGACATTCACGCGGGCGGAGCCGCGTGTAAAATCTATTGGTATAATAAGATGGGTGAAGGGCCTGGTACAGAAGGCAGTACTTTTGGACACGGTCCGCATTGTGAGGAGGTTCCGCACTCTGGAGCCCCAACTACCGGTAGTTATTGACCGGTATAGAAACTATGAAGACTCGTTATCGGTAGAGAATACGTATGTATAAGCATTTAAAAAAAGTTGTAATAAAGATGTATGGAATGTAATAAAACAAATTGAAAATAATTTTTTATATATATCTTTACTAAAATATAGAACGGAGACGATTATATAGGCATAGGCAATTACGAATATGATTAATGTGTACACAGCCGAGGAGTGAGGCATCTCGTAATGAGCACATTCGCTGAAAAATGAAGCCGCGAAAATATTAGCCGAGGGAGCACTCTCAGAACATTCTAGAATTTGAATTGAGGTTCCATTTTTGTAACAAATAAGGTTGAGTTATTTCAATCTAAATAATAGGTATGAATAGATACACAGAGTACTAGTTATTATATGCCAATACAAGCTATTTCCTGCAGTTTCGCTAATGCATTTTTTTTTTTAATATTTAGATTTAATTACCGTAGTACGTCTATGGGGTGTCCCCTTTTGGAGCTAAAATTACTAAGCTAATTCACCCCCTTAAGGGTAAAATTTTGAAAAACGCCGTTATACGTGTACATTTATTTCGAACCAGGAGCAGATATCTGAAATTTCGTGCGTCTTTGAAAATGACGGACTTTCATACATCGTTCATCCCTTATTTAGGAATACATTTAGTCGGGAGATCTTCCCTTTTCCTATACGGCCACTTTTGCCACATTTCGACCGATAACTGATGATGTCATCATCAACGTCATCATTGGTCATATTCAACTCGCCAAAACTGCTATCAAACTTCATGCGCGTGATTCAGACTTCTAATGTCGTCATTAAAGAGCAGCGCCATCTGTTGAGGATCTGTGATATCATTGTTGTGAAGTAGATCACCACACACAAGATTTCGAAAAGGCAGAGGTGCGTGCTTTGGAATTGAAACCGAGATCTAAGACTCATACCTACTATACTACTACTTTGGGAACTAAGGGTCTATATATTTTAGTAGGTAGTAGGTGGTAGGCCACCTACTAAAATATATAGACCCTTAGTTCCCAAAGTGGTCCAGGTGGACCCCCAGGGGTCCACGAGAGACTCGACAAGGGTCTACGTTGGCGTATGAAAATTTCCATAGTTAGATCTAACTTTACATTTTTTGTCGAGTTTTGGGAATATGGTAGAAATGTAGCTGCAGGGGTCCACCAGAACCAGTTAAATTTTGAAAGCGGTCTATGAGAACTACTGTCTCTTCCTACTCCTTCCGATATAGTAGTATCCTATATCCTATAATCCTATTCCAAAATTTCAAGTTCCTTGCTCAATACACCTTTCTTACCTCATACTTTTCCCTTTCCTCTCCATTAAGCCGCGGGAATGCAATGAGGAATTTTAATATTTTTAACCTTATAAAGTGGCGGCGTCGTGGTTCGCCACCTGACACGTCTCGTTGCCCGCGAGGGCAAAATGTGGACTGCGGATAGCCACTCTGCTACATTGAACGATCGTAGCAGGTGTAAAGAAGTGGACTCTGCCTACCCCAATGGGAAAGAGGCGTGACTGTATGTATGTACGTATATACTATGGTCTCTGCCTACCCTTATGGGATATCGACGTGAGTGTATGTATGTATGCATGTATGGTCTATGAGAAAAAAGTCTGGGAACCTCTACTATAGACTATCACTGTTATACGGTAATTTTGATCCATTAAGATGTGAAAAATTTATTTCCGAAATCATTTGACGGTATCATAATCACCGTAATCTATCAAATTGGCGATCTCGCAAAGTTAAGTTTCATCTTTCGGTCATTCATTATACAAATCTGATAAACGCCTATTAAACTCTTTTCCGATGATTTATCGAGTGCACTTAATTCTTGACTGTTTCAAATCTATTAAGTGATGTTGAAATCTTTGGCGTACTTCGTCTCATCGTCGTGATCAGCTTGTGTGACTACTGGACATGATTCTCCGCCACGAAAGAGGCATTTGCTTTAATCTTCACGCTTAGCAGCCCTTTTGGAGGTCGTAGTACATGCATACATACACTCACGCCGGCATCCCATAAGGGTAGGCAGAGACCACAGTTTGCCACATACTACGATCCTGACACACCTCTCTCGCCTCATCCACATCCATACATCTTCTCATACACTTCCGTCGATTAAGGGTGCTACGAACTTGACCTTTTTGGAACAAGTTGTTGATATGGTTAAAGTAAGTTTTTCCCGGGCGCCCTCCTCAGACACTTCCACTCACATTTGCCCGGTATATTCGTTTCGTCAATCGAATCTCACTCATCCTTTCTAAATGACCAAATCATTGGAGCATTCCTTTCTCGATCCTTGTCACCACATCACACTTCAACTTACACCGATCCCTTATCACCTTATCACCTTATGGAGGTCGTAGTAATTACTGAATTAGAATTAATATAACAAAAACAACTTAAATACAACAAATAATTCCTTATAACACAAATAAATAATAATCACAGTCATCAGTGTATGGAAATCCACCACTGGACAGGAGCCTTCTCCTTAGAAAGGGAGAACGGAGGGATTTGCCATAATATTAATTCTCATGGCAGGTGTTGTCGAAAATCGCATTGATTTGGATTAAATCTCAGGATAATTGGTACATCCCTTACAGTATCTCACAGTATCAATGGGAAATATGTGTGTGGATGTGTGTGTGTGTGTATGTGTGTGTATGTGTATGTGTGTGTGTGTGTGTGTGTGTGCGTGTGCGTGCGTGCGTGTGTGTGTTTGTGTGTGTATACCATCCTTCCTTCCCCTTAATCTTTCATGCCGAAATAATAAATGTATGTAAAAGGCATGCAAATATTCTCGTAAATTAACATACCCGTCACAATACGTAACGCTTGTTAGTCGCTTGATGGATGACTCCCGCTGTTGTGTGGCTGTAGGAGGGCGTCGCATGACGTGATGCGCGCACCCCATCCATCCATACGGAGTTAGAGTGGACCGGTATTAATCTCTTTCGGGTATCTATACGCCAGTATATTAAAGAAAGAATTATATTTTTTTTAGGTCAAGGAGTACTTAGTCTTTTAGCCTGTCTGGCAAATAGACTTAAGTATACGGGTAAGCAACCCCAGCCCTCCAAGCTACTACTGTCTCTTCCTATTCCTTCCGAGATAGTAGTATCCTATATCCTATAATCCTATTCCAAAATTCCATATTCCTTTCTCAATACACCTGTCCCACCTCATCCTCTTTCCATTCCTCTCCATTACGCCGTGGGGATACAATGAGGAACTTTAAAACCTTTGAATCTTATAAAATGGCGGCGTCGTGGTTCGCCACCCGACACGTCTCATTGCCCGCGGAGGCGAAATGTGGGCTGCGGATTGCCGCTTTGCTACATTAAACGATCGTAGCAGGTGGAAAGAAATGGTCTCTGCTTACTCCAATGGGAAACAGGTGTGACTGTATGTAGTATATACTATAGTCTCTGCCTACCCTTATGGGATTTCGGCGTGTGTGTATTTATGTATGTATGTAGTATATACTATAGTCTCTGCCTACCCTTATGGGATTTCGGCGTGAGTGTATGAGTGTATTTTTTTTTTCAAAATTAATATAACTTTAAGATGGTTTATACGTCGTCAGCAGCGATAGCTTCATGATATGACCATGCACTCCAAAGTCCACTACTGCCCATTATCCTGGTACCTCCCTTAGCTGGTTCTCACAGCACCCTCTTGAAGAGCCATCTCTTATCGACATCAGGATAATATAGCGTCACTCCATAGTGACGCTATATTATCCTGATGTCGACGCTACACAGCATTCGCACGCAAGGCTCTATATTAATATAGAGTTCGCGAAATGCGTGCGACTTCAATTTCGCAATTACAGTGACATGCGAACCCATTCGCATGTTATTAATTCGCATCCCGAACGTCGCTTGATGAGTCGGATAATTATCAAGTGCGCGTTACGTGAACGGGGAATATTTACGAATTATTTGTATATTTAAGGTTCTATTGGGAAAAAATAATTGGAATTATAGAATGAATTTCAAGGAATTTCTTTATATCTAGCTGGATTTTACTTAAAAACAAGCGTAAGCCGCCTCGTTCAGTAACTTAGAGCCAATTTCTCTTTATAGTTATAAATGGCTACAGCATTAAATCTATTTACAAAATTTTACTTTATGGCATTAAATTTTCTCTGAATCTTAATTGAGTGAGTCTTACTGCCCCGCTGAAAGTTTCAAACGCCCACAGGGGGCATTATCGCCCACGTTAGTAACCTATGATATGACTTGTTGGCAACCCTTGTGCACGACCGCAAGAGAACACTAATATACATACATAAAATAATATACTAGATACATAAAATAACATACATACACTCACGCCGATATTCCATAAGGGTAGGCAGAGACCATAGTACATACTACATACATACATACAGTCACGCCTCTTTCCCATTGGGGTAGGCTGAGACCACTTCCTTCCACCTGCTACGATTGTTTGATATAGCAAAGTGGCTATCCGCAGCCCACATTTCGCCTCCGCGGGCAATGAGACGTGTCGGGTGGCAAACCACGACGACATAAAATAAATATATAAATATTTTACTTAACACACACAGGGTACATTTTCTCCTATCTTAAACATAGTTTAGCACAATTTGGTAGGATTACAGACAATTTTTTTTCTTTACTCGTGCAAATAAAAAAAAAATTATCAACAGCGCTTACCTCCCTCCAACGACTTAGGTACACACAAATTCAAGAAGTTAATTCCTACAATTAGACATTTCTAGTGTGTGCGTGCGTGGGCGAGCGTGTGCGAACTCGAATATACATTTAAATAGTGACTTATGATAGTTTAAGATTATTATTTTTATTTCTTCATGATATTAAATAATAACAATAATAATATTAACACACACAAATTAATGTAGTCCCAAACTAGGATTCCCTACATCTTGGTTACTAGACAACGATATATCGCTCATCCAATAGAACAATGACATAATTACATTTTTGCAATTTATCAGAGGAAGCGTTTCAATTTAAAATTGGATTATACCCATTTTGTAAATCATATCGATTATCATGATTTTTCATAATTTATTTATAGATTATTATTAATAATTTCAGCATTCTCGAAAAAAATCCATATTAAACAACAAATCATCAACGTTAAACACAAAATAAAATTTTAACTCTTTTGCAATTACGTCATTATTCTATTGGATGAGCGATATATATTTATATAGATAAATATGTCCATGACTCGGATACAAACGTTTGTGCTCATCACACAAAGTCTGTCCCTACCGGGATTCGAACCCGGGACTCGTTGTCATAGAAAGCAGGATCGGCGCCACTGTTCCAATCAGTTGTTACCATCGTCATCAGCCCGTGGAAGTCCTCTGCTCGAGATGTGCCTCCACTTTAAAAGGGGGGATTGGCCATAATCTCCACGCTTGCCCAAGATCTTGAAGACCGCAGCAGATTTTGATTAATGTTGGTTATCGTGGTGCACCCATTAAATGATTGTCACACCAACAACGAGAAGAGATGGAGTGACGCTGTTTGTTCGATCCCTGCGGTTAAATTGAGGGTAGTCGGTAATTCGCTACCGAACTCGGTTCGACGGCGGTCGCGGACCCTCGAGCCGACAGTCCGGAAGTTTCTGCGCGTCGATGTGGACGGACGTTCCGCCCTGCATATGTGACCGTGTCATATCTCGACGCCTCCTTCTAAGAAGCTTCTGTGCTGCTTTGTGGGCTCACTGCCCTGTGGTGTGCTATCTTTGAGTGCACTCGATCAAGGTCAGCCGTGCTGCATCCAATATCCCATCTGGACACTCTGTGGTGTGCCGTGTATGCCTGGAGCTCGTCTGCGACCATCCGGAAGTCGATCGAGGTAGGTGGTGTTCGATTACCTTCTCGGAGACCGCAGGAACGAATTTTTCCACCCACAAACACCGACACTGAACAAATTTATTATTCTCAAAAAACCGCCAGCAAATCATCTCAAAAGAGTTTGGTGTAAAAACCAAACACTGTTATTACGCCGGCGTCACAAGCTGTAATTACATATAATATTTGAACCAATGGTCAGGGAGTACTTGGTCTTTTAGTCTGTCCGGCAAATAGACTTAAGTATACTGGTGAGCGACCCCAGCCTCCCGAGCTACTACTGTCTCTTCCTACTCCTTCCGAGATAGTAGTATCCTATAGCCTATAGTCCTTTTCCCAAATTCCACATTCCTTGCTAAATACACATTTCCTACCTCAACCTCTGTCCTTACTTTCCTTTTCGTGGGAACGCAATTAGGAACTTTAACGTTTTAGGATCTTAAAAATGGCGGCGTCGTGGTTCGCCACCTGACAAGTCTCGTTTTCCCGGGGGCAAAAAGTGGGCTACTGATAGCCACTTTGCACGTAGCAAGTGGAAAGAAGTGGTCTCTGCCTACCCCAATTCTTCGGTAGTATAGTGGTTAGTATATCCGCCTGTTACGCGGGAGACCGAGGTTCGATTCCCCGCCGAAGAGCCAGGGAAAAAGGCGTGAGTGTATGTATGTATGTATTTGAACCAAAACGCTTCTCTTCACTCGCAAACATACAAACGCATACTTAACTTTCGCAATTACAATATGGCTCACATTACATATTGAACAACGTACACCCTGTATAATTGTATGAAGTATTAATATTGCAAAGCCGTACCTGCGAGCCACAAACGTGACATTTTCTCGAATGAAACTTCTCATTTCTATAATCGAACGGTGTTAAGGCGAAGTACCATTACTGTGCATGCTGTGTACAGACTCGCGGGGAATACTTAAACGATATCGGATGATGATAGACAATAGTCCACAATACATATGATATATAGATACACTCACGCCGCTGTCCCATAAGGGTAGGCATACTACATACATACAGTCACGCATCTTTCCCATTGGGGTAAGTAGAAACCACTTTTTTCCATCTGCTGCGATCGTTTAATGTAGCAAAGTGGCTTTCCGCAGCCCACATCTCGCCCCCGCGGGCAATGAGACGTGTCGGATGGCGAACCACGACGCCGCCATTTTACAAGGTTCAAAATGTTAAAGTTCCTCATTGCGTTCCCACGGCTAGTCCACAGTCTCTTTAATATTCCGACCCAAGTCGTAATTGTAATTGTGATGTACTAAGGTAATGGAAGGCAGCGTTATATTATCATTCAATTAAAATCTACTGCGTTCTCCAAGACGCTTGCCAAATGTAGAAATTATGGCAAATGCCTCCTTTTAAGAATAGGCCTATGTCAAGTAGAGGACTTTCAGGAACTGTTGATGATGGTAACAACCATTTGGCACAGTAGCAGTGACCTTACTTTTTTTGGCAATGAGTCCCGGGTTCGAATCTGCCTACCACAATTCTCCAATAATATAGTGGTCAAAATCCCCGCCTGTCACGCGGGAGACCCAGGTTCGATACAGATAGGTCCGTATAATAGTATTTCAGTAACGTGTTTCATTAACGTTACCAACTAGTTGTGGGGTGAAACGAACAAAGGGGTAAAGCATATCCGGGCGCAGTAATGGGGCTGCGCCTTAACGTACAAGCCGGTCGCAAGGTTCTTTGAACTTTGAACGAGTGCTGCTAATGTAATTAAAACTTCCAGTCCCGGAACACCGCTTAGTCCTGACGGATGTGTGTGTCATATTGCCATGTAACTAATTAATTAAATATTTTATCTCGCTCTATTTCCGAGAGTTGTAAAGCTAATATAATGGTCGCGTCTAATTTTTTGTAGATGCTGATTTTTTTTATCTGTAATAGAATCCTAACTTAATTTTATAAATGCGAATGTGAGTTTGTTGGTTTGTTACGCTTTAGCGCTTTAACTACTCAGCCGATTATTATGAAAGAAGGATATCTTTTATCCCCAAAAAAACTGTTCCCGAGGTATAGAAAAAAATAGTTCACAGAGTTATCAAATAATTGTATTTTCTATGGCCTCCGACATGTATTTAAGGACATCGACGCGAACGAATCCGCGGGTAAATGCTAGTATTTACTATTTTTTTCTCACACATTGATCTAATTCGACACTAGGATTCCCTTAGTCCCTTATCATGGGTATTAGACAACGATATTCTTTATATAGATAAATACAAATACATATATACATAAATACGTCCATGACTCGGATGCAAACATTTGTGATCATCACACAAAGTTTGCCTCTACCGGAATTCGAATCTGGGACAGTAAGCACAATCACTGTTAATATGCTAATCTGTCTTCACATCTATTGGTACATTCGTTGATAATGAATAAATTGTACGTAATGTGCGGTTTCGGAAGAATTTCCTCCCGCGAACGCTCTGATTGTAGAATGAGCTCTCTGCTGAGGTTTTCCCGAAGGACTACAGTATGAGGTCTTTCAAGAGGGGAGTAAATAGATTTCTAAAGGGTCGCCAACGCGCGTGTGTTACTCCTGATGTTGTAGGGGTCCGCAGGCTGCGGCAACCCCTTACCATCAGGCGGGCCTTAAGGCCCTTTGTAACGTGCCCATCATGGTATAAATAAATTAAAATTGCTCACATCTAATTGTAAAACGCTCGACTTAATCATATTAGACTTAGGCTGCACGGATGGCGCAGTGGTTTAAGTAGTCGCTTTTCCATTGCGCTGTCGAGTGTTGTGAGTTCGATCCCCACGCGGGACAACAACTTTGTGTAATCAACAAATTGTTGTTCCGAGTGTGGGTGTTCTGTGTTCCCTTTATTTGAATGTTTGTAAAGTCCCCGCGACACAGGAATTTAATTCTAATGAGGGAGGTGTCTTTAAAAAACAAAGAAAAAGAAAAAAATTTAGAAGAACGGGTGTATATAGAAATTTTGCTACATCCATTAAATAGAACCGAAACTTGGAAAAACAAACATTCGAGCATTCGCCACTAGAAAAAATAAAACGGCCCTAATGATATTTACGAAAGCAATATTTATTTAAACATCGCAAGGCCCTATGATAATACTAAATACTGGCCGCTTTATTTGAGTAGATGTGTTTCTGATATCCAATTCATATATATTAGTGTTGTCAGGCCATCACTGTTGTTCTTAAAAAATGTATTCAACGATAAATAAGCGACTGTTAGGTGCATGCCATATGGAGTGTTGGGTTCTGTAGTTAGGCGTATACACTGTTATAGTACACTAGCTTTTGCCCGCGGCTCCGCCCGCGTGAATGTCGGTTTTCCGCAACATGAGAAATCCCGACACAATAGTAGGTTTATATAAAAAACTGTAACCATTTTTACTTGACCTCTCGTACCTAACAGCCTAGATAGCCACTTTGCATGTAACAAGTGGAAAGAAGTGGTCTCTGCCTATTGAAATTACGGCGAATCTCTTCTTTTTAGAGAGAAGTCGACTCCCATGGACTGATAATAATGATACTATGGCTCTAATAATTATATATGTTTAATACTTTCTAATTATCATTTTGTTGTGTTTAGTATCATCATCCCTAGTCCATATCGTCCCCACTACAGAGACACGGACCTCCCCTGATCAGGAGGGGGATTAGGTCGTAGTCTACCGCACTGGCCTAATGCGAATTACTAGACTTCACACACCCGTGCAGACATGCAGGTTTTCTCACGAAGTTTTCCTTCTCCGTTGAGTACATTGATGTCTACAATGTAGACCGTACGCTGTAACCTCTCGAAAAAATTCTTTTCCTTATACCAAAATATATGTATTAAAAGAAGAATGATATAAATTTTGTAAAGCATCAATCGGTAGAGCAGGAGATGAAAATTGAGGTAAAAATGAGTATGACCTGACGGTTTCACGATTTAACGTGTTTTGTCTATTGAAATGAAACGACAGCAGTGAATAAATTTATTTTACAGAATAAGGTTATAACAATAGCTTAACTG
>WUAW01010162.1:2524-12837 GCA_017165845.1 Thaumetopoea pityocampa
GGATTACATCAACATGATCAAATATGATGTAGGTAAGTCTGTTTCCCGGACAGGAGGCCTGGCACAGGCGACGGGTCACATGCGGTGTTCCACAGGGCTCGGTCTTGGGCCCTCTNCAAATATGACGGAGGTAAGTCTCTTTAAATCGTTCTTTAAGATTAACGAGAAATCTATACATATAACAGTGGTTTTCAAAAAACTGATAATTATTTTAGGAATTTATCAAGTGTCATAAATGTTAATGTCACCCATGGAGGCCAATAAACCTTACTGAAATTGCAAGCCTTGAAGTGTATATTAAGATTTAGTCTCTTCTAGACTGAATAATTAAAAAATGTTAACCAGTTCTTTATGATACGTCGATGAACATTATTCTATACATATGGAGTTTACAGAATATTAACTAGACCATTGGACACTTACTTGGTGACTTTGAACACTCTCAAGAGACGTACACATCTTAGCACAGAGATACCCAACTGTGGTATTGTCTCGAACGACGTGAGAGCCAGTTCCACGATCGAGCACATCATCACGAAGCAGTCGAACCTATTGAATAGGGATACGAAGTAACCCTGGAAGGGAAGAATCGTCATTGTAATTTTCACCCGCAACAGAACAAAAACGGGTAACTCTTTACGGTTGCGTATATTTTCAAGGAGTCGACACTACGAGTTCCGATTCGAAATCGCCACTCCAACATATTAGTACCCTAACGTCCATTGGTTCTGTGAGCCATNAACACTTACTTGGTGACTTTGAACACTCTCAAGAGACGTACACATCTTAGCACAGAGATACCCAGCTGTGGTATTGTCTCGAACGACGTGAGAGCCAGTTCCACGATCGAGCACATCATCACGAAGCAGTCGAACCTATTGAATAGGGATACGAAGTAACCCTGGAAGGGAAGAATCGTCATTGTAATTTTCACCCGCAACAGAACAAAAACGGGTAACTCTTTACGGTTGCGTATATTTTCAAGGAGTCGACTCTACGAGTTCCGATTCGAAATCGCCACTCCAACATATTAGTACCCTAACGTCCATTGGTTCTGTGAGCCATGTTGTTGAGCTCACTGCCACTTCAGCTTTGCAATCTTCAACCATATTGACATTGGAATATGACGGTAACAATTTTTTTTTAATTTGTTATAATTTTGTTCAATTATTTAAATGCATTCGAACAGTATTTAGATGAGTTATTTTTTTTTTGCAACAATGGCAGTATTCTACTCCAAAATATTAGCAAAATCGCCAATAAATTGTGTACACAAAACTGATTGCAGTTGTTGATTTTTATTGTATTCGTCGATAACAACGGTCCAGCCTCCCTAGTCAAGTTAACTTTCTGCAGTCGTTAACACTAATAGAAACGAAAAAATGTATTGGAATAGCATTTCTAATCGCCAAGTCACCTGTAACTTATCGTATAGAAATGTCATCCCAATACATTTTTTTTTCGTTTCTATTATCGTTAACGATTGTAGAAAGTCAACTTGACTAGATTCCCCAGTCTAGGGGGCTGGTTCTTTATCTCCTAACGCCACACTATATATATAGATAGACAGGCAACCAGATACGTAAGCGCTGGGAAGAGTAATAGATAAAAATAAAGTACTAGTGGCTATTAGTAAGCTTCACAAAGCTACACAAAGCATGTAGGTAATTTTATTTCGAAAAGAGCAATCGTTAGGTTTATTTTTCCTATCATATATTTCGTAATTCAATTCGTAATACCTTGAAATGTTTAATAATACGAGTGTGGCGATCTACTTCACTACATACCACACGTCCTCAACAGATGGCGCAGTTCTAAATGTGACGATATAATATGAAAGTTTGAATCACGCTCATAGAGTTTAATAGCGACTTAGCGTATATACAACGTCCCGACATCAACCGTCGGGGCAGTGGCAGGCCCCGCCAGACATAACACCCGTCTGGCCGGAAGATCTACCCTTTTCCGATACTGCCACTCCTGCCACACATCGACCCTACAGCTGGTAACGTAATCAATAACGTCATAACGGGTCATCATTCTTCTCGCTATACGAGTAAAGTCAATTTTGACTTACTGAGAATCCCAAGCCGTACATTTTGACCAACATCTCCATTGTAAAGAGAACAACGAATAAATAGTTGGCGTAATTCTGGAAATCGTCCAACCACTTTTGCTGTCTGAAATAAAATAATAAAAGTTTAACAAGCATTCACTGTTTGAGGCGGATGATAATTATTTATTAAATTATTTTCTTCAAATGAAACTTTTACCCGCGACTCTCTAGATCATTGGGCCAAGGGGTAAGTGTCCTACCATTACTGCGCTTTACAATACATGGTCAATACTAAAGAACCTTTTTCTATCATCGATAACATTCTGTGTATTATACGGCCTGCCACAGTGGGCACTTCAACTTTTTAATCCTACACGCTACGTCACTGATCTTGGTCTTCACAATCCGCATTCAGGATTTAATTTCGAATATTAGAGTTCTATTCGTAAACTCTAATACCGACTGACTGACAGACAACGCACAGTCTAAACCAATGTCTCTAGAAACAAATTTTTGGAGAAGAGTTTTGTTATAATGTAGGTGAATATTAAGAACAGATTTTTGAAAATCCATCCCCTAAGGGAAAAGATAAGTATGAAAACAATATATTTATTCGTATATAACATTTATCTAAGAGTGTTCCATATAAGCTTGAAATGTGTTTTATACACCTTTATTTTCCATCAGATATTTCAGCTACCTTATTTTGTCAGTAACATTTAAAGGTCGACTGGTAGTAATACCTCAGGCATTAAGTCCGCCTATATGCCATTATTAGTGTATGAAGTGTAAATAAATAATAATTTAACTTACCCATAGTGCTCCGTGGCTAATACCAATGTATTTAAAAACACAAGCACGATAATTGACCAATAGAATGTTTGAGATTTGACCGCTTTTCTGCACGCTCGCTTCATTCGCCGGTTTACCTAAAATAAAATTTTAATGTTTAAATGCCCATAAATTTTATAGCAGTAATAGGCTAATGGTACGACAATGCACGCATGAGATTTCAAGTTCGAATCCAAGGCTTTTAGAACACAAACTTTTCGACATCATATGCCTATTAATAATTTAATAATTAATGATCACTCGCCTGAAACGTTGAAAGAAATCCCTCCCTTTAATAGAGGAGGCTCATATCCATCAGTCCATTATTTTCCACGAGACAATGATCAACGTTGATGTATACCGGTCAGATATATATGCCCTCGATACTGAAGTGAAGATAATTCCGTCCGAACGCGAAACATACTCTTTTATATATTATAATAGAGTACTCTTTTTTAATCCCCCTCCTGATTAGGGGAGATCTGTGCTCCTGTAGTGTGGACGAATATTGACTGGGGATGATAACTCTATTCCCTATTCTATTCTATTCTTAAGTGAATGTTACCTTTAGGGGAGGTCTGCGCCCCTATAGTGGGGACGAATATGGACTGGGGATGATAACTCTATTCCCTATTCTATTCTATTCTTAAGTGAATGTTACCTTTAGGGGAGGTCTGTGCCCTTATAGTGGGAACGAATATGGACTGGGGATGATAACTCTATTCCCTATTCTATTCTTAAATGAATGTTACCTTTAGGGGAGGTCTGTGCCCCTATAGTGGGGACGAATATGGACTGGGGGTGATAACTCTANGAAAAGAACAACGAATAAATAGTTGGCGTAATTCTGGAAATCGTCCAACCACTTTTGCTGTCTGAAATAAAATAAAAAAAGTTTAACAAGCATTCACTGTTTGAGGCGGATGATAATTATTTATTAAATTATTTTCTTCAAATTAAACTTTTATCCGCGACTCTCTCTGGATCATTGGGCCAAGGAGTAAGTGTCCTACCATTACTGCGCTTTACAATACATGGTCAATACTAAGGAACCATTTTCTATCATCGATAACATTCTGTGTGCTATACGGCCTGCCACAGTGGGCACTTCAACTTTTTAATCCTACACGCTACGTCACTGATCTTGGTCTTCAAAATCCGCATTCAGGATTTAATTTCGAATATTAGAGTTCTATTCGTAAACTCTAATACCGACTGACTGACAGACAACGCACAGTCTAAACCAATGTCTCTAGAAACAAATTTTTGGAGAAGAGTTTTGTTATAATGTAGGTGAATATTAAGAACAGATTTTTGAAAATCCATCCCCTGAGGAAAAAGATAACTATGAAAACAATATATTTATTCGTATATAACATTTATCTAACAGTGTTTTATATAAGTTTTAGATAAGAATGTGTTTTATACACCTTTATTTTCCATCAGATATTTCAGCTGCGTTACTTTGTCAGTAACATTTAAAGGTCGACTGGTAGTAATACCTCAGGCATTAAGTCCGCCTATATACCATTAGTGTATGAGGTATAAATAAATAATAATTTAACTTACCCATAGTGCTCCGTGGCTAATACCAATGTATTTAAAAACACAAGCACGATAATTGACCAATAAAATGTTTGAGATTTGACCGCTTTTCTGCACGCTCGCTTCATTCGCCGGTTTACCTAAAATAAAATTTTAATGTTTAAATGCCTATAAATTTTTTAGCAGTAATAGGCTAGCAGTACGACAATGCACGCATGACATTTCAAATTCGAATCCAAGGCTTTTCGAACACTAACTTTTCGAAATCATGTGCTTATTAATAATTTAATAATTAATTATCACTCGCTTGAAACGGTGAAAGAAATCCCTTCGTTTAATAGAGGAGGCTCATATCCGACAGTCCATTGTTTTCCACGAGACAATAATCAATGTTGATGTATACCAGTTAGATATATAAGACCCCGATACTGAAGTGAAGATAATTCCGTCCGAACGCGAAGCTTACTCTGTTATTATAGAGTACTCTATTCTAATCTCCCTCCTGATTAGGGGAGGTCTGTGCCCCTATAGTGGGGACGAATATGGACTGAGGAAGATAACTCTATTCCCTATTCTATTCTATTTTTAAGTGAATGTTACCTTTAGGAGAGGACTGTGCCACTATAGTGGGGACGAATATGGACTGGGGATGATAACTCTATTCCCTATTCTATTTATTCTTAAGTGAATGTTACCTTTAGGGAAGGTCTGTACCACTATAGTGGGGACGAATATGGACTGGGGATGATAACTTTATTCCTTATTCTATTCTATTCTTAAGTGAATGTTACCTTTAGGGGAGGTCTGTGCCCCTATAATCGAAACGAATATGGACTGGGGATGATAACTCTATTCCTTATTCTATTCTATTCTTAAGTGAATGTTACCTTTAGAGGAGGTCTGTACCACTATAATCGAGACGAATATGGACTGAGGATGATAACTATTCCCTATTCTATTTTGTTCTAAAGTGAATGTTACCTTATCAAATCTCTTGCAGTAGATTTTGCACGTTGCTTGCGATGGCTCGGGTTCATTAATATTGCTTTGAGATCCATCGTTGCTCTTCCTGTCTTTTTTACCTGAAAATAATAAATATTACAATCCCTAATTATTACCATATCTTTCAAACAAAGATACGTTGCGCTGGTAGAATACCTGAATGTGATCTAAATTTGCCCCTAGTTTAAATATTACAGCTGTATCAGATTTTTATAAAACAAAATTCAAAGAAGCTCTATAATGTTGTAGTCCAGTTATCATCAGCGTCATAACATATAAGCCAAGATACGTTTCCTGTTGAAGATAGGCCCTCTGTAACGGCCGACGCACCGAACACCCGTAGTCTGTCTGCATCGCGACATTTATAAGCTTAATAACTAGTTGCTGTGTAGCTGACATAATATGTAATAACGTTGCTTCATCTCTTTTCGTAGGTACTGTGAGTATCAACTGAGGGGTGAACCAAGATAACGGCTAGCAGCATAATCCTATTATTCAAAATCTACTGCAATCTTCAAGACGTCTTCCAGACCTGGAGATTATGGCAAATCCCTCCTTATTTAGGAGGAAGCTCCTGTCTAGCAGTGGACTTCCAGGGGCAGATAATGATAAACATGAATAATTAGTTCCATTAGGACATATTCTTAACGTCCAAAAAGCTATGTACCGTAATTTATTGCAATAATTGGTGAGATAACCACGCTTTTATTTCCGTATAAATTTTGGATGCTAAAGGTCAAAACTGTTTGTTGTAATTTATACAGGGAAAGGGCATATTTTAAAAGGGCCACTTTTAACCAACTTTAAATACCTTGAGAATCTTCGTCATCCTTTTTCTGACTGGGATCATTTTCCAGATCCAACTCCTCAGCAACTGTGATCCAGTTCAAATAACCTTTTAAATCCTCTTCAAACTGTTGCCTTTCCCTGGATTTTTGGAAGTCGCCGCGGTTCTTTGCTTTCTCTCTTTCTTTGGAGAANAATGTTACCTTATCAAATCTCTTGCAGTAGATTT
The DNA here is from genome assembly GCA_017165845.1 of Thaumetopoea pityocampa. Taxonomy (NCBI): domain Eukaryota; kingdom Metazoa; phylum Arthropoda; class Insecta; order Lepidoptera; family Notodontidae; genus Thaumetopoea; species Thaumetopoea pityocampa. The sequence goes on from WUAW01010162.1 coordinate 8,974, forward strand.
TGCACGTTGCTTGTGATGGCTCGGGTTCATTAATATTACTTTGAGATCCATCATTGCTCTTTCTGTCTTTTTTACCTGAAAATAATAAATATTACAATCCCTAATTATTACCATATCTTTCAAACAAAGATACGTTGCGCTGGTAGAATACCCGAATATGATCTAAATTTGCCCTTAGTTTATATTTCACATCTGTATCAAATTTTTGTAAAACAAAATTCAAAGAAGCTCTATAATCTTGTAGTCCAGTTATCATCAGCGTCATAACATATAAGCCAAGATACGTTTCCTGTTGAAGATAGGCCCTCTGTAACGGCCGACGCACCGAACACCCGTAGTCTGTCTGCATCGCGACATTTATAAGCTTAATAACTAGTTGCTGTGTAGCTGACATAATATGTAATAACGTTGCTTCATCTCTTTTCGTAGGTACTGTGAGTATCAACTGAGGGGTGCACCAAGTTAACGGCTAGCAGCATAATCCTTTTATTCAAAATCTACTGCAATCTTCAAGACGTCTTCCAGACCTGGAGATTATGGCAAATCCCTCCTTATTTAGGAGGAAGCTTCTGTCTAGCAGTGGACTTCCAGGGGCAGATAATGATAAACATGAATAATTAGTTCCATTAGGACATATTCTTAACGTCCTAGAAGCTATCTACCGTAATTTATTGCAATAATTGGTGGGATAACCACGCTTTTATTTCCGTATAAATTTTGGATGCTAAAGGTCAAAACTGTTTGTTGTAATTTATACAGGGAAAGGGCATATTTTAAAAGGGCCACTTTTAACCAACTTTAAATACCTTGAGAATCTTCGTCATCCTTTTTCTGACTGGGATCATTTTCCAGATCCAACTCCTCAGCAACTGTGATCCAGTTCAAATAACCTTTTAAATCCTCCTCAAACTGTTGCCTTTCCCTGGATTTTTGGAAGTCGCCGCGGTTCTTTGCTTTCTCTCTTTCTTTGGAGAACTCCCTGCATTCAAAAGGTGATGGTATTTGATGACATGTTGAGCATTTTATCAAAGTACCGTTGAAGTAATTATAGATTATCTAAAATCAATTTAAATTTTGTGTAAAGTAGAAGAATTTTATGGTATAATATAGGCGATATGATCTAACGATGACATTATAAGAGATATAAAAAGATACATTTAAAAGAATCTAAAAATGGAAAATTATTCAGAATTACTATGAGAAATAGGAAACAGATACTATGGCGATATGATTATGACCCATGATGATTTTAATGATTACGTCATCAGTTAAAGGTCGAAGTGTGACAGGGGTGACAGTATCGGAAAAGGGAAGATCTTCCGAACGGACGGCTGTTATGTCTGGCGGGGCTTGCCACTGCCGCCAGAAGAAAGGAACGTGTGACGATGCACGTGCAGGGCATTNCATAATATGGGCGATATGATCTAACGATGACATTATAAGAGATATAAAAAGATACATTTAAAAGAATCTAAAAATGGAAAATTATTCAGAATTACTATGAGAAATAGGAAACAGAAATCTACTATGGCGATATGATTATGACCCATGATGATTTTAATGATTACGTCATCAGTTAAAGGTCGAAGTGTGGCAGGGGTAACGGTATCGGAAAAGGGAAGATCTTCCGAACAGACGGGTGTTATGTCTGGCGGGGCTTGCCACTGCCGCCAGAAGAAAGGAACGTGTGACGATGCACGTGCAGGGCATTTCGCACTGGGCGCCAGCCATTATTGGACTTTATAGTCAAGCAGTCAAGGTCCCTTACTTATCACCTTCTTTTTAAATAATACATTGATATCAATTTTATTCGGCATCGTCGGCTCGTCGGCATGTCAGGATGTTTGGCAGGAATGTTCGGAAAAGGAAAGATTCTGACCAGATGGGTGTTGTCTGGTGGGGTCTGTCTGCCCTTTTTGAAGTTAAATATTATTACAACTATTTTCTCAGAAGTTAGAAAATATCACTTGAAATTGTAGCTTGAACTCGAAACATACCACCTTTGTAATTTAGTGGGATGAAAAAAATAGATGAAAACTCTTTGCAAATAAGTTAATAATAATATATCAATAAAAGACCTTCTAAATGACAAACAAGGCATGACCAGAGACAAACTGAACCTGACTCTACTTGAAACGCTGAAATCTCATTTAAAGTAAATATATATTTAACAGAGATGTGATGCGTGTGCGTGTGCGTGTGCAAGTGTGTGTGTGTGTGTAAATCAATCAATCAACCAATGTGTGTTACCAGTGATGAATTCCGGCTCTGAGACGTGGTGCTTCACAAAAGGACTTTTTCAGAAGCTCAATGTCGCGCAGCGACCTATGGAGAGGGCTATGCTCGGTATTTCTCTACGTGATCGAGTCAGAAATGAGGAGATCCGTAGAAGAACCAAAGTTGCCGACATAGCCCGTAGGATAATCAAGCTGAAGTGGCAATGGGCAGGCCATATAGCGCGAAGATCGGATGGCCGATGGGGCAAAAATGAATGGAGACCACGTACTAGCAAGCGCAGTGTGGGACGGCCACCTACGAGATGGACCGACGACCTGGTGAGGATCGCTGGGTCTCGCTGGATGCAGGTGGCTATGGACCGATCGCTCTGGAATTCGATTGGAGAGACCTATGTTCATCAGTGGACAACTACTGGCTGAAATGATGATGATGATTATACACTTCCCGTGCTTTAACGAGTCTGACTCATGATGAAGATTGTGTCCCAAACATAAACATCACGAGCCAGCCCCCCTAGCCAAGTTGACATTCGACAATCGTTATCGCTAATAGAAACGAAAAAAATGTATTGGAATGACACTTCTATTCGATAAGTCACACGTGACTTATCGAATAGAAATATCATTACAATACATTTTTTTTCGTTTCTATTAGCGATAACGATTGTCGAATGTCATCTTGGCTAGGGGGCAGATGAGTGATGCACCAGGATAATGGGCACGGGCGTTATCCTGTCTGTCTACTGCAATTTTTTACATAGGAGGCTCATGTCTAGTAGTAGATTTCCATGGTCTGATAATGACGCGTGGGCAGTAGCGCCATCCTGCGATTCAAGCAACATCTAATGCAGCCTCCAAGATCCCTGCCAAGCGTGGATTTTACGGCAAATAACTCTAGAAACGACTCGCGTTCAAAAGGCCGTGGGTTCGATTCCGGTCCTGTACTACTTGTTTGATTTAAACTCATAAACGATCTATAATGTAGACACTAATATATTCAACGGAGGAGGAAAACTTCAGAAAATACGGAAAGATGTCAGAAGTCTACCAACCCGCACTAAACCATCATAGTAGACTATGGCCGAATTCCCCTCCTAATTAGAGGAAATCCGTACCAATGTTTTGGGAACCAATATACATATAATGGACTGGGTGTAATGATGATTATTCCACTGCAGAGGACACTGAGGATTTTAGATAGTATATTTTTAATAATTTTTTTACTTACCCGGACAACACACCGAGAATCAAGTTCATGACAAAGAAATTGCCAAATATCACCAAGGTCACGAAGTATATCCAAGGCCACGTGTTACCCTGTACATTGGCCACCTGAAACGTTTGATTCATTGGTAGACTTCCAATAAGGTTAATTAAGGATTAATATAAGATAGACGTTCGCTCTGAAATATATGCAATATGCTCGTATAACGCTTTATCAGCGTTATACGAGTATATTGCACAAAACTTCAGCCATATTATACTACTAGCTTTTGCCCGCGGCTCCGCCTGCGTGAATGTCGATTTTCCGCTACATGGGAAATCCCGACACAATCATACAATTATATAAAAAAGCCCAACAACCACTTTTACTTAACCTCTCGTATCTTAGTGGCCCCTACTAAAA
>WUAW01010164.1:8892-33213 GCA_017165845.1 Thaumetopoea pityocampa
TGATTGGCACATAAGTTACGGTACATTGATTGGCACATAAGTTACGGTACATTGATTGGCACATAAGTTACAGTACATTGATTGGCACACAAGTTACGGTACATTGATTGGCACATAAATTACAGTACATTGATTGGCACACAAGTTACGGTACATTGATTGGCACATCAGTTACGGTACATTGATTGGCACATAAATTACAGTACATTGATTGGCACATAAGTTATATTTATTTTTTTATTTTTCTTAGTAACAATTTATCTTTTATTTTATTTCTTAGCTTTAACTTTTAACCATTGAAAGTTTTCATAGTCCAAATGCACAAAAAGACAGAACATGCTTTTGTTTACTTTTGAAAGTTTTTTGTATGTTTGAAAGCTAGATGTCGCTTATACTTGGCTTCTAGGGCCCTCTATGAAATGTCTGATGTTTGTTTTTTACGCGATATCTTTTCGGTTTCGAGTTACAAAGTTTGAGGGTAGTTCGCAATAACATCGTAGATGTTAATAAAATTATTAGGATGAAAACAGACAACACTTATCGTTTTACTGTTAATGCTATATACTCGATTATCATTGAAAATCGATTATAATAGTGAAATAATCGGAACTAATCTTATTGTAATTTATTACGATGAAAACTCATCTAATAATATTTCTATCGATTATGTTTAAAACTCGACCATTTTTATTGCTAGTTTTGGATAATATTAAGTATTAAAGTCATAAAAATCTCTCTCAAAAAAGATTCACAGTCTTTTGTCCAGAATAAGGAGTAAACTAAGAATATTATATGGCAACTGTAAGCCTCGTCAAATCATGCTTTGTTTTCGTATAATTTGAACTCTGATGTACACTTGAAGTCTGAATTAGGCGAAATGTCAAAATATTTTTAGATATTTTCGAAGTTTTATATTTATTATTTGTATCGTTCATTGAATGCGAGTTTGAGTACTTTAATAATAAATATATATATTTGTTAGTTAGTAAGCGTATGTATCTCAAGGTATTGTTATTAAAAAAATATTAAAAATCAATATAAAGTCGTTTCATTTAAAATCAAATGCAGACGTTTATTATTTTTAACCATCTGTTACCCACGGCTTCGCTCGCGTGTTTAATTTTTTTAATCTTTAGATTTAATTAACGTGGTACCTCTTTGTGGTGTTCCCTTTTGGGGCTAAAATTACTAATTCACCCTCTTAAGGGTAAAACTTTGAAAACCGCCGCTATACGTCTACACTTATTTCTAATCAGAAGCAGATATATGACATTTCGTCCTTCTTCAAAAGTGACGAACTTCCCAACTTACAACCCCTAATTCACCCCCTTAGGGGTAACATTATGAAAAACGCCGATATATGTGTACATTTATTTCTAACCAGGAGCAGGTAATGACATTTCGTCCTTCAAAAGTGACGAACCTCCCATTTAAAGTTACAACCCCTAATTCACCCTCTTACGGCTAACATTTCGAAAAACGCCATTAAATGTACACGTATGTGTACATTTATTTCTAACCAAAAGTAGGTTTATGAAATTTTGTGCATTTTGTGATCAAACTCAAGTAAATGCGTAACACTTTCTAAATTTTGAAAACAAGAATTTTGTTTTTTTTTTCTTATACAATTATAGTATGACTGGCCATACTATAATTGTATAAGAAAAAAAAATGCAAGTTTGAGTACTTTAATAATTAATATATATATTTGTTAGTTAGTAAGCGTATGTATCTCAAGGTATTGTTATTAAAAAAATATTAAAAATCAATATAAAGTCGTTTCATTTAAAATCAAATGCGTTTATTATTTTTGACCATATACTACCTGCAGCTTCGCTCGCGTGTTTAATTTTTTTAATCTTAAGATTTAATTAACGTGGTAGTTCTTTGTGGTGTTCCCTTTTGGGGCTAAAATTACTAAGCTAACTCACCTTATGAACAGCTGCTACTAGTTGTGTGTACTCATAATTATTTTTCTTTGTAGATAGATTTTTAAGCACAGGCGCGTGGCCCGTAGCATTAGCTTTCTTCAGCTACATGGCTAATTAGGCGCTGCATATACACATTATACACTCATTCGGCTCCAAGCTACTGATCATGAGCCAGGTGTACGCTCAGGACGCAGGCGGTCTGGATGACCCAATAGATTTCGACGTGCCCTCCCAACCGCCGCCGGAATGGATCTTTCTCCAGCATGTGGTCCGAAGTTTTATTTTTGCGTACTGCATATATAAATACGATTACGTTAACACGTTCAGTGCCTCTCGCAACATTGGTATTCATACATGGGGCCACATCCTATTTTTTAGATTTTTGCAAATATGGCTGGTAAAACAAAATTTTTGAGGGACTCAAATGTTTTCTATATATAATTGGTAATAAACAAGAACGCCTGTACGTCGTCGGCGCTATGAATGTACTTCCTCGAGCTTCCGGACTCCGAAACTTTTAAGCTGATACTTGACTATAATCCCACTCTATGGTAAGTGGCGATGTAACTTAGGGTTGTAAAACGTACTAGTTTAATAAAAACCTATTGATTCTTGTCTTAAAGACACCTACATTATAATTGGAAGGAAGACTATTCCAGTATTTGGCTGCACGTATTATGAATCTAGAAGCAAATGGCTGCAAACGTATGGCAGGGATGTTAACCAGGTAGGGGTGATAGCCCGCCGAGCGCCTAGTACTCAGATACAGATCAGTATAGGGGGATGGAGCAATTAAATCGTGTAATTCCTGCGCGCGCTCTCCAAACATGTATACTTACCACCGGGTGCTTCTCTTACCGCTCTTAACCTAAACAATACGCTACATGAGCATCAGTCCCTCAACTGCGGAGCCACACTGTTTAGCGCGTGTTTATATATTAAAGGTTACAAACGCCTTCGTGCGCGCGCGGCTCTACGAGTGAACCTTATGAAACGCCTGCGGGCGTTGGTGGCACTGAGCGTGTTTATATATTACGCCTTTGCCCGGGACAGCCGCACTCCGGAACGACTGCGCAAGCACTGAAACGGTGGTACGGTGTGCCGCCCCCGACGGGTGTGCCCAGTAGCATCCTGTCGGCTGTTGTGTTTTGCCGGTACGAGGGCCATTCAAACATTAATTTTGGATTAGTATACAAACCATAAATAGATGAATGGATTACGTTGCTGACATAAATAATAAGAGACTAGGGGAGGATGCGTCGTGTTCTACCGTTTCCTTGGCCCCCGTCATTTGCACAATTTGTTGTTAATCGCCAGACGCTCGCCTTCTCGGCCATAGACGAGCGAGAACGCTAGCTCTCCTATATATTTCGGCGGCTAGCTCGTGTCTCTCCCTGCCCCAGGTAAGGCACTCTGACGGTATACCTCGATATTAGGGATCGCGCAGTGATGGTACCTTGCCGCTTTTCTCGCGCGAAACACCCATGTTCAAAAAAACACGTGCGTTAGACGGTACGTGAAAGTACCGTACTGATATTTATTTTTTCGGTTTGAGGTCAGCACTCCTTTCACTATTGGTATTATAGGTGCGCGAGAACCTTGCTCTTCAGATACCAAGCTTGCGTTCCCGCGAGAAGGGTACCCGCCTAAGTATGTGCCCCTACGAAACCAACTCCCAATTTTATTATGTGTAAGAAAACCTATCTTGCTTAATAAAACCTAAAATGGAACAGGATTAAAAAAAGTAGGTCAGGGAGTACTTGGTCTTTTAGCCTGTCCGGCAAATAGACTTAAGTACACGGGTAAGCGGCCCCGGCCCCCCGAGCTACTGCTCTCTCCCTACTCCTTTTGAGATAGTAGTATCTCACAGTCTATTTTGCCAAATTCCACATTTCTTGTTCAATAGACATTTTCTACCTCACCTTCTTTCCTTTCCTCTCCATTAAACCAGTGTCTGCCGCGCCGACGGCTGCTTGGCTAAACACAAGATGATGGCTAGTCTTGCCCAAGCACGCGGGGCTCTGTTTGGTTGGACAAGTTTTACCCTTCCTTTTCGTGGGAACGTATTGAGGGACTTTTAACACTTTCGAACCATATAAAAATGGCACCGTAGGTTTGCAACCAGACATGTCTCGTTTCTCCAAGGGGCGAAAAGTAGGCTACGGATACTTTGCTCGTAGCAAGTCGAAAGAAGTGGTCTCTACCTATCCCAGTTCTTCGATAGTATAATGGTTAGTATTCCCGCCTGTCATGCGGGAGACTAGGGTTCGATCTCCGCCGGAGATCCAGGGAAAAAGGCATTTGTTTGTATGATTGTATCATTAAAAAATATTGATGAATAAAACAAACATGTTACTGTGGCCACCGTTTATTCATCAGTCGCCCGTGCTTAATTAGTAAAGTTGTCTATAAATCTATGATTATTAACCTAATTAAAATATAGATCGTCCCGGCGCGCGCGATCGTCTAAGCGACGCACTCGCTCACTATAACAAAATACTTTACCGCTTAAATAACCCGAGTTCATCTTATTGCCATCGAAGTTTAGCGATGATGAATACTCCTCAATCTTTCAGTTCAGGCCTGCGTACACAAAGGACTGTATAGGATAGGTGCTGTCATAAAGGACATATGTCAGCTTTTATGTCAGTTCGGACTGGTTGTGCTGATACAGATAAGCAGGTACCTATGAGTACCGATCTTATTATAAAAGATTTTATGAAAGTACAACAGGGAAATTCCTGCGCGGTCGTCTCTCGTCTTCTTCTAAGGCCAACAAACAATTATCACTAATCTCATTCTATGTTTAAACTAGTACAAGTCTGCACAGTAAATTATTACAAATGTATAAATATTATTGCTTTGTTTAACAAAACTGATATAATGCTCTTCCAATGTTCCCAACAGTATTAGCTAATAATCACCTGGGAAGTCTTGCCTATGGGACACTTTATATTAATATTTGCAGATATTACGTTCCCAATCGAGGGAACGTCATCAATGATTAAAAAAATTAAAGAATTTCTCATATTGGAAACTTGCTATAGAAGCACAATACATAAAATATTCACACATCGAGGCACCAATATTTAATTAGTCTTTATTACAGGCAATACTAGTTGTGGCATTCAGTTTGTTCATCTACCTTATGTATTTTGATAATTAATTAGTGCATCTACCGCACAGCACAGTGTACGTTTTTTTTGTTTTGGCATCTGTTTTTTAAAGCTGCCAGCTTCACGTTGTTTGAGAGTAATTATTGGAAGATTGAATAATTATTAATTATTGGTAAATGTATTAATTTTATCTAAAAACAGCAGAACCAATGATACCTCATAACAACGTGAACTTAAGACAATACTCTTTGAGCCAAAACTTAAAACTACCCACAAATAAAAGAAATTTAAATTCTCATATATCATATCATAAGTCATGTCTCATATGTCAATAATTGACAAGAAAATAACAGGCGAATTTAAATATTCGATACTATTTCTCATAAACTGTAGTCATAATTAAGATAAACACGGGTTTATGAACCACAACAAAAAATTCCGTATAGTAAGCAAGTATTTTACAATTTATACATATTTTTTATAAGAAAATATAAACGCCGTACCGTGAGCGACCTCGCCAAAAATTATATACTAAGTAGAATAAAAATAGAAGAAATATCATCAGAGTTTATAAACAATAGACTCGACATATTTAAATATTGTTAAAAGCTATGCTTTTTTTAAATTAATACGAGTCATGGTGTCTATATCTAAAAACAAGTAAGGGCTCTAATAGAAATATAGAATAGCGATTTGTTATTTTGGAACAGTTTTGATTATCTCAAAATTGTCAATCTTCATCAACTTGTTAATGTAGTAACAAATCTATTTATTATCAATTCGTGATGTACTTAATTGTAAAAATCATTGATGAAAAGGTCAGAACCAGCCATGGCCCTTCATTTTTTCATGATTTAACTTTATCCTGTAAGGAGAAATAAAACATAATATTTTTCGTTTCAATGAAATATTATTTAATATTATTATTTTTTCAACGCAATTATACGTTATCACATCCATATCCATTCACGTTTCTTATTTTGTCAAGGTTATTTTAATGATTGAATTTCAAATAGAAACTCACAGAAGCCACAGCGCAAAAATTATGGCTAATTGTTAAATAATAGACAAACTCAAGTTAAAAACATTAAGGAACGTACTTTGGAAAAAGACAAAACAGCATTCCGAGATAATGTTTTAGTTATATATTCCTCGCGGATTTAAAAAAATAAAAAATCGTTAATTACGGAGTTTAAGGGTAATCTCATATACTTTCATAGCCCGTCCAGTCTGGACACTATAAAGATTTGTTTGTTTGTTTGTTACTATAAAGATTAATCCGCTTCAGAGCACAGACGACAGATAATTCAAATGCATACATTACATAATGGGCTCGACTACAGATCAGTCAAAACTATAAAAAAATGATTTGCATTTGAAATAACCTTTCGTCTATTCATTCAACTATTTAGTTTTTTGAGGACTTACTTGACTGAACTTATTTTGGATCACCTAAAAACGAGATAATTGAGAACTGTTTAATTTTAATCTACCGAAAACGTACAACAATAAAGTGTTGAGCGCATTCAAGGAAACATTTAGTTGCAAACTGAAAACAAATTCAATAGAGCGAGCGTCCGACTGTAGGTAGCAATACAGTCGGCAACCAGGTCGACCACACACCTCACCTCACCTAACCTAACCTAGGTCGAGTACGCACAGGTACGGTTACTGAGTACGTATCTGCGCTCTCATCGAATTGAACTGTCGCTAATTGAAAGCAAAAATTCGAAAATATGTATGAAGTGTGGCCGAGACCTTAAACAATGAATAAATGTCAAGTATAACTTGCCATAAGAGGTCTGCGAGCTGACGGTAGATTGTAGGCTGTCAGTCATAAGAACTACCCGCAAAATAAATTTGATAAATCTTATGTTACAGTTAGATGAGTCGCTATTAAAATAAAGTCAATTATATCTTGTACTTAATATTATACAAGTTTAAAAAAAATAATATATTTAAAATTGTAACATAATTTTATAATACTATCAGCTATATTTAAAATGAAAATTTAATAATATAAAGCTAGCGTTAAGGAGTACGACGTGCGTTTCGATTCTTCTCGAATACCCACAAATTATATAAATTGCCTTATATACTTAACAATTTCTTTCCGAGTATAAATTATATAGTAAAAAAAAAACGACACACAATTTATTACCTAAATATACAAATTTCGAGTCCACGTCCTTCACCAGATAATACATTATTGCCGATATTACGTTGAAATGGCCGGCGATCGAGATCACGGATGCACTGCAGTTCTCCTTCAATTAACGCGCGAAAGGCCGATAGTTACAATACACGCTGTTTGACCCTTCCGTTAAAAATAACCTTGTTTTGTTTGGCGTCCTTAACATCGGCCTATATTATTCCGCTTCGGCTAATCTCCTTATGACTTCAGTTTTTCGGTCATATTCAAAGGCAGTTTTCATATTCAATTTAGACTTCTACTCCAGATATAAGATTTTAGTCTTGGATGTCCTAATCCACCATAGCTAAATCGTAATTTTGCTATGGTTTCTACGATTAACAGCGTGTGCTAAATGAAGGAAAACTGTTTGCGCAGTGAATCCGCAACCTTAGGGCGAGGCGCAATTCAGCAAAGACGCCGTACCTAGTGTAGACTTAAGTATTTTTTAATTATTAATTTATTTTAAAAATTACTCACTCTTCAAAAAAAAAATCAAACATCTTTGACATGTTAGTGTACTACTAAGTATGCCTTGTCTACCATTCCTGGGATTAAAAGGTATCAGTATGTTTATTTTATTTTCACATTCGACCATACATTTATAGACGCAACCTCTTTTTCTACATAGACCTGAAAACTTAATTTGAACCCTACGGCTTATAAAATACGGTTTATTATTGCACGCGGTACTAATTAATACTAACTAGTATCAATCAACTAGGGTGCATTTTTTCAACATACGTTCCTATCTTCGATTTGTGTTAGATGATGAATATTTGAAAAAAGAAAAAACAGATAAAAAGTGATACAGTACTACAAAAAGTATATCAACTTTACGAAAGAGGAACTCGCATTTTATTTTTTCATTGTAAAAATAATGTCAATACAATTTTTCAATATACACCTGGACATTGTGACACTACAAACAACTTGCGCCCGAGAGCGACACTGTGCAGTTTATTCGTGCACACTTTCGATCCAACTATTTTTTTTTTTCGAGCGACAATAGGCGTCCATAGATATATGGTCCGAGAATTTTATCTATTTAAATTCCTTAGTATTTCTTACTGAATTAGATTATTTTATATGAAGGCTGCAATTATATGTTTCAATACTTGAAATTTGAATAATATGGTTTCTATTATTATTAATAATAGAAACTTTTACACTATTCATAATTACAATAGAACGTTTCAACGTTTCTGAACGGATCTGCAATACAGAAGAACAATTTATGCGACTATTACATAAAGGTTTATTAACCTAAAAACGAGTGCTACTTATTAATACGAGTATTAAAATGACTAATCAGTCATTTTTAACGGCCCGTACAGTAGTACCACAACATTAAGTTACAACAATGTAACCGCCACAATAAACATGTTTTTGAAAGGCGCGCAAATATTCCAGCCAATTATAATGAAGTGCGTTTGCGCGGGTTAAATCTTCGTCAACTATTGGTTAAACGTGAGCGCGCCATTGTGTTGTCCGACAATTGTATAGTCAGTATACAGATGTTACGAGCGAGATAATAAGAGTTCATTTGTCATTACATTTTCAATCTTAAGCGTAGTTCAACAAGGTTTTTATTGAATTGGTACTTACAAACGGGTTTTAAATTATGTTTGTTAGCACCTATCTACGTCGACAAAGAATATAGATGTAAATTTTGTGGTACTACTGTAATAACGCGCAGTCGCATACAAAACTATCTTACGACCCGGAAAGTAAAATAAAAAGAAACAAGCACTCAACTATGGACCCAAATTAGCATGGGGTTTTACGGGTTACGTGCGGAACGACGTCGAAATGTAAAATACTATTATGTATTATAATGCAGAAAATAATGATGGGTGAACTCGATTACGACAGTGTTGTAAAATTTCAAAAAAAATTAACATGACATCGAATAGTGAAAAATATAATTTTGACAACATTAATAAAAAAGCGTTTTAAAAAAAATACACACTAAAATATATCGTAGCACGCCCGCATCGGTCGTGAACATTACATCGAAACCGATAATTATTATAGGCACTGTTCCACTAATCTAATTTATTAGGAGACTATTTATTTACACGATACTTAATTAAAAATCTTTCATATATAACTATAAACGCATTTAAAAACTAATAATGACAACATAATTTTCATAATTCATCGAATTTTTTTTATATAATTTTTTTTGTGTCGGACTAAAAAATATATAAAGCGCCCGCGCTCAATTTAATTGAAATTATTCGATTTTTTGTGATTATTATGCAGTAATGATGCAAAATTTCTTAAAATATTTCCAATAGTCGCCCTCTTTCCAAGTTGTTAAATCGATTTGACATTAAAAACTAGTTTCAAATTCAAAACTCTTTATTACGAACAGAGGTTATTACAAGTGTCAGGACACAATTAAAATTGATACAGCTACATATTCAGCCAAATTGGCGTGCATAATTATAACTATTAAGTTATAAATATAGGTCATTTTTAAAGTGATTTATTTATCCGTTAAATATTCTGTTACAGAGTAATATCAGTATCATAAATTGACATAACGAACCTAGTGTCGTACATTGACATTACAAAACTAGTAGCAATACCTGCAAATATGCTGTCTACTCTCTAACTCATATTTCTCTATTTCAGCTCAATAATAATAAATTCCCGCTGTTTTTTATATGTACAGTTCTTTATATACATATATTACGTACAGTTAAAGAATTTATTATCATTGATATGTTTTGAATTAGTTTAGTCTCTTTAATTTTTTTTTTCAAGTAAAACTTTAACCCTTTGCTTTTCGTAGGCGCCGCTATGCGCCACTGATGATGATTCCGAATAAAATCCTAAAACGGTTACAAAGTGTTAGTTTGCGTTCTACGTACTACGCGTTGGGACTAGTTTCTAGTAAAACCGAGAGCGGGCAAGGTACTGGAGTAAGCCACTATAGTGGTGCGTCGTTCAGAAAGATGACATCCGCGAAAGCCACTATAGTGGCGCCTCGTACCTAAGATGTTAATGTGAAATGTCATAACGGTTTAGAAACATATGCTTTTTGAATATTTTGTCAGATTCTTCTCAGAGGATTACGAACCGATGGTATTATGTGGATACTGATGAGAGTTAAACTTACATTTTATTATACTTAACATTTTATCGAGCGGTAGTGGTTGAGGTTGCCAAAAAAAGTAAATCTCATTGGATGAAAACCGTCGACAACTAAAAGCCTATCTATCGGTCGATAAGCATTAGCAATCCAAAAGCCGATTAATAGGCTATCGGTCGATAATGTGTTAAAAGTTTATCTCCCCATTTCTATATTCACTGTCTTACAAATTTATAATCAAAACGAATTGTCGATTCGTTTGTCGATACACGCTTCTTATGTCTTCAGACATAGAATTTAGAAAAATATTTATATATTATATATGCAACAATATTTATATAATAAAATCAAAGTGAAACACTGTCGATACTATATAGATACCTATACAACACTACGTTATTGCGAAATAGGATCACAAGTTAGTCTAGCGTCTGTAACAAGTCCTAGTTATTTTAAGTAAGTTATTATGAGTAAGCGCTCTGTTCATACGCCAATGCACCTAGTAGTTCTCATGCGGAAGAGCCATCACTAGTGATTACAGCGGGTTTGTCGCAGTGAGATATGGCAGTACTGTAGAGACATTTAATACACGGGAAAGATGGTATAACATTATTCGTCGTCACAGGCCTCCTGTAATAATCGGCACAGATTGCGTGACTCAATATATTAATTAGATCATCGCCCTCCCAACCAACGGTCAACTTGAACCAACCTTTTGGGCTCGGGATTGTCACACCGACACTATCCACAATACGGACTCTGATATGCATTGGTTATACGAGCTATGTGACCCACCACCTGCCATTTCTGCTTTGCAGGGCAGAGAAGGAGAGAAAGAAGAGAAAGAGAAAGGAGAGAAAAAGGAAGCAAGAGAGAGAGAGAGGAGAGAGGGAGAGAGAGAGTAGAGCTTCTCATTTCGAATTCTGTCTCCTAGAGAAAATACGACGCTATCACACAAAGTTTTAGAGACTAAATCGAGACCGATATACCCCTTAACGCGTCGGAGTCCGGGTTACTTTCAACCTATTTTCAATGTCAACACAGAAATGGTAGAGCCGACACGCACCGTATCTACAATCGCGATGGCTAAATGAATGGACGGTGCAATGTAGTGTGGACTGGACAAATATAAACTAATTATAATTTAGGATCTAATTTCGCTACAAAAATCTTATGAGACACCACCCACTGGCGCGATTAGTACCGCACGACTTACAATGAAACTAAACCGGAATCCATCGATTTTGCATTAAAAGTATACAAGACATGGCGACTGAAAATATATTTATAACCTATTTATTATAAAACGTTGCTTGAGCTCAGCTTCTGTAGCTAGTGAATGACAAGTTATCCCTTTTTAAGTTACGAAAACTTATACAAGTGAAATAGGGGTGGCATGTATGTCACGTAAATGCGGACGCAGTACATGTTACCATTTTTTATATCACAAAAATTCTTTAAACCCACCTAAAGAGTAGTCCCCGGAACACCTATTTACTAAAGCAGTCCTGTATTCCATAAGCATAAGCTGACAGTTACTAAATGAGTGACATGCGATCCCTTTTTAAGTTACGAAAACTTATATAGGCTAAAAAGGGATAGCATGATTGTCACGTAATGCGAGTACAACAGTACTATGTTAAAACCAATCTTTCATATCACAAAACAAATGTTTAAACCCATTTAGTAAATTAGTCCCCGTTTTATAAGAAGAGGTATATTAGACTGACACAATACCGGTTTATAAACGGACTTAATCACTCTGAAGTTTCATAGATATTGATATTTTAATGGTAAATCTATAGATTTCAGGATTGGATTGAATATTATTTTGGACCATTAGAACTGTATGGTTGTGTATGAACCAATACTCACTGAGCGCGAAAAGCGAGTTCAATTACATCAAACGCGCGTAGTACCAGTGGGAGATGACTCTAAAGTGCGTGCAATATTATTATATAAAACCTTATTAAATTAATGTTTAAAATATTCACAAGCACACCTAATGTAAAACATAATAAAACTAATATATCCTCGGTAGAGTTCTAACAGCACGTCAGTCACAAGAGGGATTATTTCAGGAGAGAATATGTCCCTTTCACTACTTAATTAATGTAATTATTAAATGTATTTTATTTTTACAAATACATTAAGAGCGCTCATCCTGTTGGCTCTAACCATACGTTATGGTCAGTTACACGATACATCATCGAATTCCCAATCCAATGACGTGCATAACTTTAAACGGCCATTTTTTGACTTACGCACTTTTAGAACTTAATCGGCGATATGCCATAAATTGATATGGTAGAAATACGTTTGTAGACAAACCTATTAGTAAATGACCCCTCTTTTTAAGATCAATGACAGTGGTGCCAACACTATTGTAAATCAAATTCATTATAAAACCACATTTGGTAAAATCAGTGACAAACTATCGTAGGGATCGTAGTCTGATTGGAACAGAATGAGTTACTTCTAGTAATGAGACCTAACTATATCGATATTTCGATATTGTTAATTTTATCGAAACCATTCTCGAAAACGCTCCATTACAAACCAATATAAATATACACACAAGTAATTATATATGTATAGATTACTAATTATTGTGAACAATGTAAATGCTAAATATTGTTATATTTATTTTCTCTCAATAACTAATGCATGCAAATCTGTCTAAAATATTTATGATCTATGGTTAAATATTGTGTAAATATGTAACAACGGTATGTATTCTGACAAAAAACAATTTCATTCATTCAGAGAAATATTTCTCAAAATAAAAACAATCATTTTTTAACTAATCGATTAGTTTTCCACTACGGAAACATATCGACTTTTAGGGAATAAAATAAAAGAACAGCCTTACAACAGTTCTGTTCATCTAAAGATTAACTGAAAGTAATCGTAAAACCGTCTTATCCAGACTAATAAATTTGACAGTGTATTTGTTTGTATATTTCCTCACGGCAGAACTGCTGAGCAGATTGTTTTGAAATTAGGCACTGAAGTACATAAGATACTAAAGACGGAGACAGACTATATAGAGGAATGATTATGACCCATTATGACGTTGATGATTACGTCACTAGCCATAGGTTCAAAGTGTGACACGAGTGGCGGTAACAGAAAAGGGAAGATCTTCCGACCAGACGAATATTGTCTGGCGGGACCTGCCACCGCCCCACGGTTGATATCGGGACATTGCATATACGCTAAGTCGCTATCAACTTCATGCGCGTGATTCGAACTTCTAAAGTCGTCACTCAAGAGGTGCATCATCTGTTGATGTACCGTGGTACCATTGTAGTGAAGTAGATCGCCACAACTAAGAATTATCATTATCATCATCACCAAGTTATGCGAGCGAAGATGTGGTTCTTTATACATTGCATTCAAGTTTATTTATTTACACTTCATACAATATACATGTAGAGGAGACTTTATGCCCTATTCTTTACCGGTCAACCTTTGGGTAATGCAGATACAATGAAGCAGATGCAGCAGCGAATGAAGTAGACGTGATCTAAATAATGAAAATCTGTGCTTTGGTAGGACGCAGGGTTAATATAATATTGTGGCCATTTTTTTATACACATAAATCTATCCCCAAAATCGGATTCCCTATTTCTAGGGTACTAGACAACGATATACTTAATCATAGACAAAAGCTAATACATATATAGATAAAGATCCATGACTCGGGTACGAACATTCGTGGTCATCACACAAAGTTTGTCATTACCAGAATTCGAACACGGAACCAGTAGTCAAATGAAACAGGAAATATTAAACAAACATTTAAAAACATACAATAATATTATAAAACGATGCAAATTATTTTGACGCCGAAGCAATTCACGCATTTTAACACATTGTTGCTGATTCTGTTGTAACAGAACTAACTAAATTTAGTCCCTCCCTATCTTTTTCTAATCTCAAACGCCAAAACGAGATAGCTACAATTTTGGTGTTGTCAGTTTCGTTTAGAGATGTCAAAATTAAAAGATTTAGACGCGATATCGGAACATACGGACTAAAGATACGCAAAAAACGCAACATTTTCTTAGACCATTTAACAGAAATGTAAGTATAAATATTTGCTATCTCGTTTTGGTGTTTGACATTAGAAAAAGATAGGGAGGGACCAAATGTAGTTAAGTTCTGTTACAACAGAATCAGCACCATTGTCATTAAAACGCCGGCCGAGATCTGTTTCGATGGCCGTCTGATCCGTATTACGCGCCTCCCAAAATACGAAGTAACCTTATGTTAGTAACCTTATGTTACCCTAGTCTTAAGTCGAGCTAACTTACAGACAGTGCATTGGTAATATACTCGTTTTTTTTTTAATTAGAAGAAAAAACTGATAAGAACTAATACCGGTTTGTAAAATTATGTTGCCATATTTAACGTAAATTTTATAGATATCTATTCAGTATTGAATAAATCCAAGAATATATTCTTTATTTATTTATTTATTTAGATTGATCTAACTGGAGCAGAGTGAAGGATAAACATTAAAAAGTGTAAGTAACCTATACAATTAATTAATGTTACCAAAATGACTCATTACAAGTAGATTTTATTAAGTAAGGAAATATTACAAAAAAACAAACCTGTACCTACTTTATTAGTAGTACCACAAGAATAAAAAACATCAGTACCTGCTCAATATGCATTTTTTTAGAGGCGCATAAATATTTCAACCAATTATAAGGCAGTGCGTTTGCGTGGATAAAAACGTCCTTGGCCATTGGCCGAAAGTAAGCGAAATATTGTAGCGTTCGCCACTCTAGATGTTAAGAGCGAGATAACACGTGTTCACCTTTCATTACATTTTCAATCTTAGGAGTAATGAAATAAGGTATTTATTGAATTGATGCTTACAGTCGGTTTTAATCAACGTTTGTTAACACCCGTCTGCGTCGACCTCTGGTCGACACCAACAGGTGTAACTTATTTTTGTGGCACTGCTGTACAAAATCTTACTTAACTTTAATACTAAGTTTATAATTAACTAGATTCGGCTATTATAAAGGGATTAATAGGGACAAGGTATCTTCAAAACATTTTAGATTCATCTGCTAAAGTAAAATTTTGATAGATCAGTTAATAATGGTGCCGATTCTGTTGTAATAAAACTTTAACTAAATTTAATCGCTCCCTATCTTTTTCATATTAATCAAACGCCAAAACGAGATAGCTACAATTTTGGTGCTATCAGTTTCATTTAGGAACTTCAAAATTAAAAGATTTAGATTTTTAACACACGGACTAAAGATATGCAACAATGCAACACTTATTTAAACCGTTTGATAGAAACGTGGGTCGGTACTCGCTATAAATGTTTGCTATCTCATTTTGGTGTTTGACATTAGAAAAAGATGGGGAGGGATCAAATTTAGTTTAGTTCTGTACAACAGAATCGGCACCATGTTCCATATTTATCAAAATGGGTCAGTATACAGACAATCAACATAATAAAATGTCTAATTATTTATCTGAACGGCATTTTCGTGCGTTACGAGAAAAAATATGTACACTTTCAATTTCTTGTGTTTGTATTTTTTTTATATTGATGTGAAATAAAGAGTATTCTATTCTCTATTCTATTCTAGATACTTAACAGATGTTACTAATAAAAAAAAATTAAACCATTGGTTCTGTAAGGGTTTATTAATTTCCTACCCGACGTCCAAATGTGCGAAACACCGAAATATCAAATTGGTGGCTCAGAATGTGAGAGGAAGTCCTAACCTCTCAGTTTGACGACCTTCCTATCAAGTTGGTCTGTTTCACAATTTAATTAGACGAATTTTTCCAAGACTTGGGTCAACACCCTTACGAAATTCAGCTGATGCAAGGGCTAAAAATTAGTGACCATTCTCAAAGCTGAAACTTCGCTAATTGACCTTTACAGCAATCTCATGTCGACTTCAATCTTTCTTAGAATATAGACTATAAACTTAATAATTGATTTTTTTTTAAATACTTTAGTTGGACATAAATAAGCAAAACTGTCGGATTTAAGCAAATGAAAATTTTTAAGAGATTCATGAGAGGTCGTTGCATTTTGAAAGGGCATCTTTTCGGTGCGTATATTTTGGGTATAATTGGTCCTTATTATTTGAGGACTCGCTTTTTGTGATCCTTACTGGCATATGATCAAGAATTTTATTTGAACGACATTCGAAAACACGTTTTCCGGACATCTTGTATTGTAAGAAATCAAATTTATTGTTAGAAAAATTCAATAGGTTCTTCTCAAGAATCGGGAATAAGATGTGGACTTCAAGATAATGCGATTTAATGCTCCTTGATTACTCTTTATGGGGGTTGCATGGAATTTTTAATGTATGCGAACAAGCCAAAAACTGTCACAATCAATGTATTTTTATTTCAATTTAAATCTACCCTGTTCTTCTTAAAAACCCGAAATTTCATAATATTATCACTTGCTCGAAGTCTGACTGAGCCGAGTAAATAATCAATCCTTCTATCGCGACACTTTAATTTTACATCGAACATTGGCAACCACTTAACGTTAATTGATTTAGTACATTTAAAAATCCAACTGTAGATAAAGATATACATACATTAACAGATGAATGGCAGATTAACATCCGTAACAATGGTCCCCAAACTTTTTGTCTCCTAGACCAGTTTGTAATATTTTTCGGGTTTGGGTAGACTTAGCTAATGTTGATTTTTTGCAAATTCATCAACTTCAAATGTGTTTTTGCCAGCTGGTATAGAGCTACTACTCGTGGCAATGGGCAGCGCACATAGCATGAACAACCGATGGCCGTTGGGGCCGCAAGGCGTTGGAGTGGCGGCCCCGAACTGGAAAGCGAAGCGTGGGCAGGCCTTACACAAGGTGGACTGACGATCTGGTTAAGGTTGCGGTAGGCCGCTGGATGAGAGCAGCTCAAGACCGATTTTTCTGGAAATCCTTGGGGGAGGCATATGTTCAGCAGTGGGCGTCTTTGGGCTTTGAAAGACTGAAATTCCTAACTGTAGTGACGTCATCATCGACTCCTAGGGGTCCAATAGAGAACACTTTGGGTATCAATGATCGATAATTTTAATATGAAGATTTGTATTTTATATCTATATTAAGCTTTAATACTTTTTTTAAATCTGTTTTATTTAAAGGCTTTTGTTTATTATCAAATATGCCACTATTATATAGCCACAATACACGGATAGCCGTATGCTCGTAGCAAGTGGAAAGAAGTGGTCTCTGCCTACCCCAATTCTTCAGTAGTGTAAAGGTCAGTATCCCCGCCTGTCACGCGAGAGACCGGGGTTCGATTCCCGGCCGGAGAGCCTAAGAAAAAGGCGTGATTGTATCTATACATGTAAACATGCCAGCCTCATTGTCCCTACTAATAATTACTGTTATAATCTTTTAAGTGTAGACATTTATCTATTTTGTTATATCTCTTACGTCCCTTTACTACCAATCAATTATTATTAATTACTAGTGTTCGACAATATCACCTAAAGACCAGTCTAAATATACTATATTAATCGGATCTATAGTGCACAAATCCGGCACCTTCGATCACCGTCTCACCCCATAATATGGCGATGGACACATCCAGTCATCACAGATACATATTAGATATTAAGTTCCATCGAATCACATTATTTATTATCACCCCGCGTGCTAGACTATCAAAAAAAAATATGGGAACTTGAGACTAATTTAAAATATCGTACATACAGAGTCGTGTAGATGTTTTAATTCATGAAGGCGGACGAGCAATACTTTTTTGTGTACACAGAGACACACGGTCTTGTGTGCGTAATTGCGCATACATATAATGTTCCCGAGCCTACGCATACAGAAACAACGGGCACACACCCACATATACACGCAAGCATACGCGTACGTACATACGTATGTAAATGAAATCATTCCGCCTTCGTGAGTTAAAACGTATAAACATACAAAAACATGCTCAACTGCCGTCAGAACGGTTCTCTAGCTGGTCTGCGGTACAAGGACAAGCAGACGTGAACATATACGCATAATATACATTACGATATGACGCCAAACCGGTTGCCTGGAAAAATCTCTTCCAGCGACAAGACACCTCAATATAGCAATTTTTTTAAACTGTTTGTATATCAGCTTTAATGTGGCATGGAGTTTTGGCGGCAACTCGAGTGAAGCGTCACTTGAAGTTTTATTTTAATGTTTTATATTAGTTTATTGTGATGTTTAATATGTAAATTTGGTGTTGTTTTGTATATTAGTCGTCAATAATCGTGAACAATGTTGAAATATTGGAATAAAACTGTGACACTAACATAGCACAGTGACCGTATTTTTTCAAGACAGAAGGTCTGCGGAAACTCACGCATCAGTCAATGTGGTATTCGTCGGATTGACGTCAAAACTACCAAGAAGCGATAAAATGAGATACACCAGCATTTTATTGACTTATTAAAATAATATAACTACTCAAGACTTGGCAGTATGGCTTTGTTCCTTCGCCTGTCCATATGGACGAATCAAACTACTACTACGTTGATGTGGCAATAAGGTGTTATCCAGCTATGACATATTTTTTAAATATTTAAGATCAATTTACGCATGCCACTGTAACTGTGATAGTTAGTGACTATCTACATGTACACTACACTAACATAATAAAGAATTAAAGTTTCTAATAGTCAAATCAGCTTAAAGACGTTTTTGTTTGGAGTGGTGTATAGGTAAGTACTTGATATTATATATATTAAACTTAATAACTTCAAATGCTATATATTAAACTTAATAACTTCAAATGCTACTTATAAGCGACTGATACGAGAGTGCGAGGCGCGTTAACGCATGTTCCAATTTTAATCGCTGTGTGTACAGGCTCAAATGCAAAATCGTCTTCAAACCGATTTATCTGTAATTTGTCAGGTGTAATCTCTGGAACTACTGATTCCGAAAATTCTTTCTCTAATAGGAAGGCAGTTACTTGATCTCCTAGTGCTACAGGCTATGTTTTAGAGTGACAAAATTAGTTTTTAGAGGAATGGTGCCGATTCTATAGTAACAGAATTTAACCAAATTTGGTCCCTCCCTATCTGTTTCTAATGTCAAACGTCAAAACGAGATAACTACAATTTTGGTGATGTCAGTTTCGTTTAGGAACGTCAAAATTAAAAAATTTAGATGCGATTTAGGAACATACGGATTAAAGATACGCAAAAACGTAACATTTATTTGAACCGTTTGACAGAAACGTGGGTTGGTACTCTCTATAAATGTTTGATATCTCGTTTTGGTGTTTGACATTAGAAAAAGGTAGAGAGGGACCAAATTTAGTTTAATTCGGCAATTAACAGAATCGGCACTAATCTCAAGATATTTGTAAATTAAGCAGGAGAAAAATGAGCCGCTTAGCTATTTATCACTTCTTCAGGTTGTAACAGCTCAACGGATTTGAGTGAAATGATATTTTTATCCCGATAATGCTTCCCAGTGGGATAACAGATCAACTTTAATTTTACTTCAACGTTTCACGCGGACAAAGCCGGGAGTAGAATCAAGTTATAGAATCGTTTATATTTTTTATAATTGCAGGTATTTTGTATTGTTACATATGTATATGCTTAAGTATAGTGTGGACCGACTCCCGACTACGTGGATCTATGATCTGATTAAAGTCGCAATCCATCGGTGAATACAAGAAGTTCACAGCCGCTCGGTGTGGCGATCATTAGAGGAGGTCCAGCAGTGGATGTCTGTGGGCTGATATGATGATGATGTCTTTGATTTCAGTATTTTATTTAACCACACCAAAAAAAAAACACACAATATAAAGTATATTAAAATATTTTTAATCTACCACAACGTGAATAGAATAGAGTACTCTTTATTGCACACCAATATACATTATATACATAATAAACAAGATATAGAAATGTACATTGGGCGGTCTTATCGCAATACGCGACCTCTTCCGGTCAACTTTATGAATTATGTTTATGAACATAATTCATATATAAAGGTTTTGTCAATTAAAAGTTTGACTGCGTCGATATTGGAGAGCAGTATTAACTATCGAGGTTGACTGGACTGACTGTTGAAAGTCGTTACAATACGATGCCGGTAGTGTGCGAAACCGGATCACAAGAATACTCTTGTTCCAGAACGGAAGCGATCTAACCAAAGACGCACCGTGCGTTCACCTGCGGCACTTGGTCCATATACGTCGTTGATATTGCGTGCCATCTGTCACAAAAACATCCAGAAATAGTCCAAAAAAAAAACGTTTACAGAGGACTTTTGTTAGTATGTGGAGGATAATAGGTCATGGTGTGTCACATGTCACTGTGAACACCTCAATGTGTCGTGGGAGCGAGTAAAATGTCTCCCCGAGGAGTGCTCGGAAGAGCGCGCCACGGAGAGGCACCGGAGAAGTCATAGTGATCCCGGAGCCCCTCTCATGTGCCACCGCGAAGTTTACTGTCAGTAAGTCTGCCACACCCCGCAGTTTGCCACCGCGACTTGCGACAGTCCTATATAGGATTCTGCACACCGAGTATTCTGCGTACTGAGTATTCTATATAGGATCCTGTTCCCGCACTGTGCGCGGGAGTTCGCTGCGAGGATCGGGTACATGAGCCATCTTCGGGTGCACCAACGCTCGACCTATTAGGAGTTGAAGTGTTCGCCATGGCCGAAAAAACGGTTGGAAAGCTATATATAGGATTCTCTAAGCGAAAAAAAACTATCACACAATTCTGCTGTACAATATTCATAAACATAAGGGATTATCTCAAAACTTGCACACGCGTGCGTACAATCGGTTGAACGCACTCGTTCGATCGGGATGGTCGCGACAGCGCACAATCGCACGCCCTTCGCGCACATTGCGTTACTAACTGTCCTGAACTGTATTGCAACAAACAAAATCGTACTCCTTAATTAGTGAACACAGACAAACGCGCATACAGCCAAATCAGTTTGGAGACGTTTATGCATTCGTAGTAGTGTACGGTCAGCAGATAAATAAATAAACAATTTTATTTATTTTTTTAATTTTAATAGATAAGTATATTAGACGTAATTTAATATGTATAATTAACTTCTAACGCCACTTATAAGCGACCGATGCGAGAGAGCGAGGCGCGCGGTAGATAACGCAAACTGGTTTATTCCGGTTTTAGTCATTGTGTATGTATGTGTGTGTGTGTGTGTATACAGACACTATTGCAAACGTAAAAACGTCTCCGAGCTAATGTATCGGTACAGCACAGTAGACGCACTGTTAACTCTGCTCATCATGTTTGTACACAATGGTGCTGCACACGATTTTGATTGAATTTAAAATGTTGAATT
Organism: Thaumetopoea pityocampa; assembly: GCA_017165845.1. NCBI lineage: Eukaryota > Metazoa > Arthropoda > Insecta > Lepidoptera > Notodontidae > Thaumetopoea > Thaumetopoea pityocampa. The sequence goes on from WUAW01010164.1 coordinate 30,590, forward strand.
AGTACTAGATAAGCCTCGTCCAATTCTTCCGAGTCCGATGCACCAGTTCAGTCGTCAGCACTAGATGTGGCTTCGCTCGCGTGATGTAATGCATTCGTGGCGCGGGCCGCGGCGGTAGGGCACAGCGCCCGGACGGCGGTTGTGCTACTGGAAGTCGGCCAGCGACTGGCGCCACGTCGAGTGGAACGGGATGCGCAGGAGTTTCAGTTTGGTGTTCGGCAACTGCGCCGACAGCAACCGCTGCAGGGTCGGCAGTGGCAATATCTCCACCTGAAGTAGTACACACTGATTTTTATATACAGACACAGGATCACATATATTCTATTCATTATACCATCACATTACAGTGAAAACTTCATAATTGAATTCAAATGATTTTGCCCCGGACAAATCTGTATGTTGAAAAAGTATGTGACTTGTATGTCTATTTTGCCATTAGTATTTTTTGATTTGTTATGCTACTGACTGAATATATTTAAAAAAATAATTGTACCGCATTAAAGCGTTCTTGTGTGTTATCAGGTTCTTCTTTACGAGGTTTTCACAACAGGGCGACGATATGAAAGTTTGCATCAGTTAGACTTATTAAATATATTTCATTGCACTGGTATTTCATAATCTTTTAAGTTTATACAAAAATTTGCAAAATGTATCTGAATTTATACACAGTTTCCATATATTAAGTAGACTGCCTTTTATATAAATGAAGGTTATAATATTTACTGAGATCTCCCCTAGTTCAAGTCTGCCTTCCAAATCGAGCCACTGATAACCTTGTGTGGGTAATTGGTCCATTGGGTTTATTCAGCGACCCTGTGCCCTCAGTCTCCCGTCCAGGGACGTGACTCGAGCCATGTAGAACCATTTAGAACTGCTCCGAGACTACAGCTATAAGTACTGACCACTCTGCCATGACCTGTAGGCGAAAGTCTTGTGCCCTAGCAGAATTAAGCATAGTTAGGGAATATTTTTTTGAGAAGTAAATAAGTCTTAAAAGTACTACACAAAATATTGGGAAATATTTGTAGAGACGACGATGCTTTTAGCCTCAGAAATAATAGAGAGTGGTTCACTGAACCTAACTTCATGGGAGAGATTAGCCTTTCGGTACGGGCGCAGGATATATCCGGCGTCCATCTGATGACCTGTGCGGACGAGTGCCAGATATATCCGGCATGCATCGGATTCATGTTTCTGACATAACAGAAATAATTCTAATAAAGTCTTTTTTACAATAATTGCAAACTTGCAACAGCTATAAGTAAAATCGTCGTCTGATTTAATTTGATCTAAAAAAACTTTAGGTTTAGGTAAGCTTTTATCCGAAACTTCGGCGCGGCAGCTCTTACAGGGGAGGGTTGCGGCGGAAAGAGCTCGTAGGGAAGGGTTAAGGTGCGCAGTTGAGTACGGCTGCACGTTACGGTGGGGATGGAGACTGTGCCATGAAATGAGTCTACTTGGGCCTTCCAACCATCGCCACGTTGGACTGTTCGGCACAGTTAATGGTTAAATTTAATAAACCTGGCACAAACTTCAGCTGCCGGATTGGGAGGGGACTGCGTAATACAATAGTTTTATGTGGGGGCCAACATCAACCTCCGGGTCATTGCACCATCATAATAACTCATGAGTAGTGATCTCGGTTTGAGATTATCGATCACATTTCAATCGGTATTATCGATATAAAAAAGTACTAAAAGGCATTTATACAAGGCCCGAATTTATCAATATGTAAATAATTTTGTAACGAAAAAGACCATCAATTGTATATATATTTCGAAATAAAAATATTATTATGCTAATATGTTTATTTTGTATATAGTATTATGGGATAATTCATGTGAAGCGGTCATGTAATAAAAAACTATACTTTGAATTTTTTTTTTGTTTAAATGTAGGTGAAAACGGAATCGTAGTAATTAAAAAAAATATATATTTTTCTGTAATACATACAAATACCAGGAAATTATTTTAACTCAACAGGTACCAGACCTTGGCAGCAATTGTCGAAATTAATAAAAGTGGGAAGTAGAAAAAATTAAATAATGCAAACCTTCATTATTATTATATGAACGGGGTATACGACGACATACAGACATCAAACATCAAAATACCGATACTGTCGTGTCGGAATAATATCACAACTACAAAATGGCTACTTTACAAACGAGCTGCTTAAAATTTCGGACTGGTACATCTCGGCATATTTTTGTACGCTAATTGTAAGTTATTATTAAATAAAACATTTTGGAGAAAAATTTGCACAGGTTTGCTAGTTCAAAACTTCAAAACTGCTCTCGTGTAGCCATTCGGTAGATGTGACACTGATCTACGACAGTGTCGGTATTACATGGAGTAGTCGCTACAAACAACGATCGTGGCCCGAGTCACTGAGACGGCGACGTCACAATAACGCGTACATATAAAGACGTCCATAACTCGGTTGCAAATATTTGTGCTTTTCACACAAGTTTGCACCCACCGTGAGTCGAGCCCGGGATTCGTCGGCACAGAGAGCAGGGTCACTGCCAATGTACAAATCAGTCGTCAATAACGATTAGATCAATGGTCCTCAAACTCTTTTGTCTCGTAGACCACTTGTAATGTTTTTCACTTTTGAACAG
>WUAW01010164.1:33453-45347 GCA_017165845.1 Thaumetopoea pityocampa
AACTTTTAAAATTATCTTTTTCTTTGTGTGCCGCCAAATTTTGAAATCGTTTAAGTGTGCCGCGACAAAAACGTTAAGAATCACTGGATTAGATTATTGACTTCTCACGAAGCGCCGCAGCAGATTTTCTGTACAAGTTGACAAAGATAGGGACTCGATTTTTGTTTTAGACGACTACTCTAGGAGGGTAGGGTGCCGCACACAAATCTCAATAACATCAAACAATAAAGACGTTTCCATTCACTAAAACCTGTCATTTTTTGTCAGCGCACTTTATCGATAATATCGTACACAAAAACCATCAATCTAATGCAACAGCACAACCTCCTAAACAAGAAAAGCTACATTTCAGGCACTATTACTACCTGCTGAAAATATGCCTACTACAAAATAGGGTGTTGACGAATTTTTGAAATAATTCATAGATATATTTATCCATTAAACAGAAGCAGTTACAAAAATCAACGTTTATTGTCGAAGAATTTTGAAATACTTCATAGATTAAATTTACCAATTAAATAGAATCAGTCCCTAAAATTATCGATATGTATGATTGAAGAACTTTTGGAATATTTCATATATAAATTTATCCATTAATAAGAAGCAGTTCCAAAAATTCATCAACATTTTTGCTCGTCACCAGATAATTAATACATACAATACATAAATTCGATTATCACCTGAACTTTAGTATTTACTGGGTGAAAATCGCCATCTTGCTTTTTCATGCCATCACTCGAGGTAAGCTACTTTTGACAATTATATTTATTTATTACAGTTATAATATCCATATAAAGTTATTTAAATTATGAAAACGGTAAGGAAATGCAATTTAAAAACAATTATTTATAATTGTTTATTGTTATTGAACACGATTCGATGGCATTGTGTTTGTATTCAATGCCGTAGAGTCGTGCAATCTAACTTATCCGCAATCACCACATTTTGATTATGAATAGCTGCCAGCGGCTTAAGTTTCATTTCGATGTGTACATAACCACTAAGCGTTTCCGTGACTCATGAGCCTATATTTAAATTCCATCACCATGGTGCTGATGGGAGAAACTCCGTGAAAGACAGATGGTATGTGCAAAGACAGAAGGGTGATAGCCCGCCGTGCGCCTCGTAGTCCGATGATGAAAGGGGGATGGAGGAATTAAATCGTGTAATTCCAGCGCACGTTCTCCAAAATGTATCCTGTAGAATAATGAAAGGGGCAGGTAGCGCAGGGTAGCCAGCCTTTATCGAATTATATATCGAATTTCTGAATTAACTTCATAGACAGAAAATTGAAAAAAAAAAGCTTTTGTTGTACTTTGTAACTAACCAGATACAAATAAAAAATGTATTACAATTTCAAACGTACAAAATACGAAATTACTTACTCCCCCCGACCTATTTCATAACGGCGATGGGTCACGGCATATCGCTCACAAATACTTAATATCCCCTGCGCTGTTGACCGCGCTCTAGGAGCGTGACGTAATGCGATGTTTAATTTAGCCCTGTAACTGTATCTTTCCTGCTCTTACTTGCACAAAGTATAGGGAATGAACAAGGATGGTATATAGTCACGTGACATCAAAGCACCGATATCCACCAATTTGCGCAACATGGCCGCCACAGTTGAAAGGATATAGTATTCTAAGACTAATAGACAAATTATTTACAAACGTACCGTCTACTGAAAAGCCTACCACAGAGCTCGTTACAGGTAGCTCGAAGACGTTTTGCGTTTGTAGTAGTGTTCGTACACAAAACGAGTAAAACCGGAATAAACCAGTTTGCGTTATCTATCGCGCGCCTCGCACTCTCGCATCAGTCGCTTATAAGTAGCGTTAGAAGTTATATATATTAAATTGCGTTTAATATGAATTACTGACCTATAAAAATAAAATAAAAAATATAAAAAGTATTTATATATTTATCTGCTGACCGTACACTACTAAAAACGCAAAAATGGCTGTAAACATATTAACATAATGATTGAAAGTCGCGGCGGGGTTTGAAATTGAAAGTTGCCTAAAGGCAAGAACGGGTTTACGGTCTGCATATTATCGAACAGACACGCTAGAGATAAAGCGTTATCAGCTCTGTTTATAATCTACTAGCTTTTGCCCGCGGCTCCGCCCGCGTGAATGTCGGTTTTCTGCTGCATGGGAAATCCCGACACAATCATAGATTTATATAAAAAACCTTAAAACAACTTTTACTTGACCTCTCGTACCTTAACGGCGGCTACTAAAATAGGGATCAAGCTCTATCTTCAATTCTACTGTACCGATTTTGATGAAACATGCCCTATTATTCAAGTCGGAATAGTAGCTTTAAGACTGTAATAGCTTAATCTACCCGCTGGTTTTTGCGTGAAGTCCGAACAAACAAACAAATAAACATCGACGGATTTGGTTTCAGAAGCCCTTAATTAGTCGATCTGCACAGTTTGTTTTTAAATATTTTTGAAAATTTGACATTTAACAATTTCGTAATAGTACAGATTATAAAATTGTTAAATATCGAATTTTGTAAATCAAAGATATTTGAAAAAAAAAGACTACTCAGATTGACTAATTAAGGACTTCTGAAACTAAATCTGATAGTAGATTTTAGTCAGACTGTTACAGTTTTTAAGGTATTATTCCAACTTAAATAATGTCACATGTTTCATCAAAACTGATCCACTAGAAATGAATATACAGCTTGATCCCTGTTTTAGTAGCCACCGTTAAGGTACGAGAGCTCAAGTAAAAGTGGTTCTAAGGCTTTTTTTATATAAATCTATGATTATTTCGGGATTTCCTAAGTAGCGAAAAACCGACATTCACCCGGTCGGAGCCACGGGTAAAAGCTAGTATATAAAATAATATATATAAAGTATATAAATAATATATTTAAGGTCAAATTAGGCATTATAGATACATAAATATTTATAATGTTACAATTCCCGACTATAAAACCAAAAAAGAAAATATTTTTTAGATGAATTTACATATTGTAAACGGAGCTTTTGTGCTTGAATCTCGTGTAATGGAACGTTAGTTTTTGTAGTGTGTACAATACACTAAATCCATACCACTTCATCTACAGTTTTTCCAAAGCAAATGTGAGTTTCTGTCTGTCGATTTTCCACTTCTTTACATCTCAATTGCTGAACCGATAGTTTTGTAATTGAGTGAAAATATCCGTGTAATAAGAAACACATAGGCTAAATCACTACCACAACTAAGTTCTCTCAGGCATGCAGTCTATCATGACGTTTTCGTTCACTGCTTGAAGCGAGTGATAATTTATTATTAAATTATTAATACGCATATGATTTCGAAAAGTCATAGGTGCGTGTCTCGAATTGGAAATCTAAGACTTGGCATGCATGGGTCACACCATTCGACAGTCACTGTTGAAGTTTTATCCGTAGAACTACAGTATGTTGTTCTCCAAGTGGGGAGCGGGGAAATTTCTAAAGGATCCGCTACGTGCATGGTAAACTCATGGTAAATGATGCAGGCGTCCACAGGCTGCGGTAACCGCTTACCATCGGGCGTACCGAAAGCTTGTTTGCCATTGTGGTAAAAAAAAATTAATTATTCTTACTCCCTCTCTAAATATCCATCTCATTTGATCATTCTTTATTAGTAATCCTTGTCAATAAATCATGCTTTACCTTACACTGATAAGGTGTGTTTATATAATATAGAGCCATTTTAATAGGCCACATTTGACATCTGTCATTTTATGTTCAGAAAGGTTAATTAGTGAAAGTAAATTTTAAATTCAATTTAATCGTAAACTTGTCTTCTTTCTCATTATTAAAATCAATATATATTTAGTAGCTGAAAAAGTTGTATAATTGTGCCGAACCGACTTAGAGAAAAAAAACTATGGGTATAATCCGCGGATTATTTGTTAAAAGTTTCATAATTCGTTGTGCATATTATACGCCGTCGCGGATAATCTGACAAAAAACATTCTCATATTATTTCAAAAATTACTATCATATAAATAGAGGGTTTTTCATAGTATTTTTTTTTTGTACAATTTAGTATTTTAATCATTTTATGTATTTTTATTTTATATGACACTATATTATCGGCGATATATATTTTGGATCATTCGGCGTACAACTGCCGCGGATTATATACAGGAAGATACGGTACATAAACATTGGAGAAAACTTCGCAGGGAAACCTGCATACCCGCATGAGTGTGAAGTCTACCAACGCGCACTAGGCCAGCGCGGTAGACTACGGCCTAATATCCCTCTTGATCAGGGGAGGTCCCTGCCTCTGTAGTGGGGACGGTGATGACGACGGTACATAATACTGTGTGTTTAGGGTCAAGTTCGCTCACCTGGGGCGGGCCGGCGACGTGGTGCCGCTCGTCGGGCAGCTTGCACCCGGGCACCGGCTTCAGCACGGGGATGCACTCGCCGACGTCGCGCTTCTTCGCGTCGCCGCCCTGCTCGCACTGGTCGATGAACAGCTCTGTCACGCGGAGCAGCTCGATGGTCACGCCCCACATGAGGTGCGTCAGCGTGTCCTTCAACCGCAGCACGCCGCTCAGCACCTGCACGCCGTTAGCCACACAACACCAGTGCACTACAACTTTTCAATAAATGTACCATGTTCTGTACTCTTTGCCGAGAATCGTAATGACATACCGATTTGTATCACAACAAAATCTAAATAAGATATATCATCATTGTAAATCTACTGTTGGATAAAGACCTCCTCCTTAAAACGGAGGGAATTGCTATTACGACTGCATCGATCAGCTGCAGATTTCTTTTGAAAAAAAAAAACAGTGCAATAAAATTCCCCACAAATACACTTTATTTGGAACAAAGGTAGACATTTTCAAAACTAATAAAAAATTACTTTGTTTATACCCTTAGTTCCCAAAATGGTCCAGGTGTACCCCCAGGGGTCCACGGGAGACTCAACGGGGGTCTACGTTGGCGTACGCAAATTTCCATAGATCTAATCTTCACATTTTTTGTCGAATTTTGGAAATATGGTAGAAATGTAGCTGCAGGGGGTCCACCGGAACCGGCTAAATTTTGAAAGTGGTCTATGAGAAAGTCTGGGAACCTCTGGTTTATACTATAGTCAACTATCATACACTGAAATTTAAGGTTACAGTACTTCCTTGTAGTGCGTTATCATTCGAAATTCCATGCATGAAGTATTACCACTGCCATCTATCTAGAAACAGCGAGAACTCATTCAAGGTTACAACTAATATAACCTCCAGGCTTGGCAGGTGTCTCGGAGACCGCAGTAGATTTTAATTGATAACAGGATGACGCTGCTGCCCTGTGCTGTCCTGTCCTGGTACATCTCTTAGCCGTTCATAGCATGCACGGGGGGAGATATTATATATAATATACATACATACATACACTCACGCCGATATCCCATAAGGGTAGGCAGAGACCATAGTACATATTACTATATACATACATACATACAGTCACGCCTGTTTCCCATTGGGGTAGGCAGAGACCACTTCCTTCCACCTGCTACGATCGTTTGGTGTAGCAAAGTGGCTATCCGCAGCCCACATTTCGCCTCCGCGGGCATTGAGACGTACGAGACTTACGAGATATGACACATCTTCATTGCACACTACCTGTTTGTTGGTGGTCGCTGACTGTGACACGTACGTGGGTATGATGAGCAGTCTCTGGATGTTTTTGCACTCAGCCAGCGCATCGTCGAAGCCCATCTGTCAACACCATATAACAACAATAACTCTAAAGTGTCTCATCTACAATGTGTACGATTTATTGCAAAAGTATTCTTTATTAATTCAATCAGTTTAATTTATAAGACGTATTATGGAAAAGAAATCACTTAAATCCGGATAGTTTAAAATATCTGACAAGGCCAGAACAAACTCTGATCATCTATGATACAAGCTAGGCGTTTAATAGACAATAAAACTATCTAAGAATTTAAAACTATTTAAGAGTTTAAATAGTTGCCTAATTATAAACTAATACAAAGGAAACAGTAGAAGTTACTTTTTAGGCGACACGTGAACGTATCGGCACTGTCGTAGAACAACATCACATCTACAAATTGGCTACTTTACAGAAGAGCAGTTTAAAGTTCTGGACTCGCATAATTTTTCCTAGATGATTTAATTAATAATAACTTACAATTGCCATACAAAAATATGCAGAGATACGAGTCGAAAACTATAACCGCTCTCCTATGAACTAGCCATTTTATACATGCGCAATTTGTTCTACGACAGCGTTGATATACAAAACACGGCGCTACTAAATTAATACATTTTAACATGCCCCAGTGTTAGCGGTGTACTGCAAATTATTAAGATAAAAAGAGAAAATACCTACCTAACTTCTATATTATTAATTATTTTGTTATATTTTGTGTAATCTACCCTACTTAAAAAAAGCTGTAAGCTATCGAAAGGAAAGGACGTTTTGCATTTGTTTTAAATTCTAATAATTTTTCAACCATAAAGAAGACCACACGGCACACAACCACCTCACCTACCGTTCACCCAGGAAAATATTTCGAGCTCAGTATAATTTCTTGTATATATATATATATATGTTACTTTTTTCTGATAGTTTGTCCACTATGTTTTCAACGTCTTCTAAATCTCTGAATTTGATCCAAATATAGCCCCAAGCCCGTAAGTGCGTACCTTGACGTCGATATTGACGAGCTCCAGCCGCGTGAGCAGCGGCAGGTTCGCGAGCGCGCGCAGGATGTCGGGCGCGGCGCAGTGCGGCGTGCCTCGCTCGAGGCGCAAGCGACGCAGCTTCGTGAGGCGCGCCAACACGCCCGCGAACTCGGCGCGGAACGTGCACTCGCCCAGCTCCAGCGATTCCAGCTGCGTTAACGAGCCGATCACATCGCAGGCGCACCACCCCAACTCCTGTACACACGAGCGGATTTAATCTATTTACGCCCTCTGTACTAAATAAACGACACTATTTTAGAGCCCTCACATGACAATATACTCATTTTTTTTTGAATATTTTTTTAAATGGCTTAAGTACCCTAATAATGACGGTATATAATTTTTTTTCTTCTGCAAACAGTTAATTATGGACCCAACTACTCTATAAATAAAGATAATTATATAAATACTAGCTGACCCGGTGAACTTCATACTACCTAAAACAATTTCTTCCATTTTTCGGTTGTTCCTCTGGGTTTTTCTTAATTTTATTTTATCATAAACCACCTCTGTATTGACGCGAACAAACTAAAAAAATATAATCAAATCGGTCGAGCCGTTTTCGAGTTTTTGCGAGCTAACGCACGACTATCGATTTTTATATAAAAACTGATGAATGCTTTTCATTTGGGCGTTAATGTGTTAATATTTTAATCGACGATATGACGTGAAAATCCAGTGCCGTGGAATCGTGCAATACCCGCAGTGACAAGTGACAACTGCGGTAACCGCCGTCCACTCACCTCATCGGAGACACGTCCCTCTGACGTACTACGACTGCAAATCCATAACACGTGAGAAGGTAAAACTAAATAAAAACATTATCTTCTTCTTCTATTTTTCATAGTGACAATCGGCTGCGAAATCGCGCCATTTCAGCCAGTATCGAGTGTCTTTCCTATTGTTTGTCTAACTACACTACTAACAACGGGTCTATGTATTGTTGCGCCCCTTATTTATTTTCAGATTTATTACCCTGGTCGCAGGACTCTCCGTCAAAGGACCTTCTGTCTTTCCAAAACCAAAATTCTCTATCTTCACCGATCACCACCCTAACTTTATGATACTTACATAACTGGATACTGGCAGAATTGTACCAAATTAGTTAAACGCCATAACCCAAGAAGTGAAGTCATATACTATCCTTTCAAGTGTAACAATAAAATATCGGTGTGTCACATTTTATTGCTTGTTGGAAGTTTTGAAGCCAACCCGACGCATACCCGCTTTGGCCAGGCAGAATTCGTGTGGCCTATTTGATAATTTCAAGTGACCCGCTTTAGTTCCGAAAATAAAATATACATACATCCATACACTCAAGTCGATATCCCATAAGGATAGGCAGAGACAATAGTACATATTACATACATACACTCACGCCGATATCCCATAAGAATAGGCAAATAATAGTACATACTACATGCATACAGTCACGCCTTTTATCCATTGGGATAGGCAGAGACCATTTCTTTCCACTTGCTACGATCATTTAGAGGAAGTTTAGAAGTTTGAGAGGAAAGGAAAGAGGATGAGGTAGGAAAGGTGTATAGAGCAAGGAATATGGAATTTAGGAAAAGGACTATAAAATATAGGATACTACTATCTCGGAAGTAGAATTAAATAAATATAATATATAAAAAATTTAAAAAAATATATAAAAAATCAAAAATATTTTAAAAATACGAAAATATCTCTGAATTAAAGGTCTCTTTAATGCTCATACTGATTGACTTTGACCCCTGATCAAAAGGTATCGATGTCGAGGAAGAAATTATTAAATGTTCGCATAAAAGAATCGGTGTTTTCAGGTGAGCGAAAAAAAGTTTAGGGAAATTTGACACTTATAACAATGACATTACGAAATATTTGAAGCAAATCGTACATATGAAAGAACATACCTTAATAGATGTAAGTGAGAGATGTTGAAGGCGTGTGAGCGCAGCCAGGTGCTTCAAATCCCTGGTGAGGGAGAGCCCGGCCATGCTCTTGAGGCGCAGTTCGTGCAACAGGGGCAACGCCCCCAGGGGAGCGGGGTCCAAGAGAGCGTCCCGGATGGCCAGCGCGGACAGCGCACGCAGGCCCGGCATCCCCCGACACACAGCCTCCACTGCGCTCGCCGGACACCGGCACATCTCTATCCTGGGGGATAAATCTACATTTTAAAGAGTTATAATAATATATAAGCTATTTGGTATGTATATAGACTGGTATAATAGAGAAATAGACAGCTCGAATATCATTCTGAGAACTGACACCATTTTGATGGATCGCTGCGTACTGCTGCATGCTGTGTGGTAAAATACTGCGATATTAAGTTATCATCTCTACTCCGTATTCATCCCCACTACCGGGACACAGACCTCCCCTAATCAGGAGGGGTATTATGTCATGGTCTACCACGCTGTCCTAGCGCAGGTTAGTAGACTTCACACAACTATGCAGGTATACAGATTTTCACACAAACATTTCCTGCTCCGTGTAGTATTAGGACCTTGAATAAGTTCTCGCTGTTTCTACATAGATGGCAGTGGTAAATACTTCATGCATGGAATTTCGAATGATAACGCACTTTTTGATGGTAGTAATCATACTACCATCAAAAAGTGTACACGTCACGATTTACCTTTGAGTGAAAACGCGGATGTTGTTATATATAATCTTTACAACGAAAAACAAGACCAAGTGAGGGTAGACAAACAATCCGCCAGCGGTTTCAGGCGTCGACAATGATGAACCCTCTAATACCTTCAGCCTGCTCACGACCTAAGTTGGTACCTCCGAATCAAAACATAGTAAAATATTTAAAAAAATATCGCGATAAGTCTCGCGAAGTAAACTATAAATAGAAGTATAGATATATAACGAGATGAATGATCAATGATATACAGATATATAACGAGATGAATGTTCGCCACCCGACACGTGTCATTGCCCGCGGAAGCGAAATGTGGGCTGAGGATAGCCATTTTGCTACATTAAACGATCCTAGTAGGTGGAAGGAAGTGGTCTCTGCCTACCCTTATGGGATATCGGCGTGAGTGTATATATGTATGTATGTATGAATGATCAACTGTGATGTTGTTAAAGACGTGTACGTTTACATAAGGATTTCACCGGCTATACGTCGAAGTGTGGCAGGAGTGGCAATATCGAAAAAGGGAAGGTCTTCCGACCAGACGGGANATGGGATATCGGCGTGAGTGTATATATGTATGTATGTATGAATGATCAACTGTGATGTTGTTAAAGACGTGCACGTTTACATAAGGATTTCACCGGCTATACGTCGAAGTGTGGCAGGAGTGGCAATATCGAAAAAGGGAAGGTCTTTCGACCAGACGGGTGTATATCCGTCGAGGCCTGCCACCGTATGACGGTTGATGTCGGAACGCTGTATAAACGCTATCAAACTTCACCACCGTGATTAAGACTTCGTTCAAAATTGCGCCATCTGTTGAGATTGTATGGCGAATATACTATGTAGCGAATTAGGTCGCCACAGATACACAAATTATGCACAAACCTCTCCAACGTGTCCACTGTAGATATGTGTTGGGCAAACTGCTCCCAGAACACAGTGTCGTTCTGCGGCAGGAGCATCTTGCGCAGGTCCAGTCGTTTAGTGCCGTGCCGCTTGAGTGCGGCGCATAGCCCCGCCCAGTCGCTCACCTGACCGCAAACAACATAAATCTTGATTTAAAAAAACCATAATAAATAAGTTTTATTTCCAATTTACCGATGACGGAATGACAGATTATCAAGTTACCACGGACCGATAAAAGCGTAGTCTCTCACTCGTTGTAATAACAATCTAGAAATTGTCGTGGGTAAACCTTGAAATACAATAGAATGAAAACCATTCATCGTAACTATTCNATAGCCCCGCCCAGTCGCTCACCTGACCGCAAACAACATAAATCTTGATTTAAAAAAACCATAATAAATAACTTTTATTTCCAATTTACCGATGACGGAATGACAGATTATCAAGTTACCACGGACCGATAAAAGCGTAGTCTCTCACTCGTTGTAATAACAATCTAGAAATTGTCGTGGGTAAACCTTGAAATACAATAGAATGAAAACCATTCATCGTAACTATTTGGGTATTATGGTTGTCTAGAGACATATCTCAGGTAGACCACAATATCTTTAAACTATCGAAAAAGTCTTTACGGGACAAACGCGTTATATGTGAGAGGGTTATATCCAATGGTGGGTTACATCGGGCTATCAAATTGGTTGTAAACTCTTAATGTGTACCACCAGAATAATAATAGTGTACACTCTTATCAGCACTACTCTTACTAATTAGCAGCATTATCATGTGACTTAGGGCCACTCTACTGACAGAACACAAGATGTCTGCAAAATATTGAGATTATAACAGATTCCCGTTTTATGAAGAAGACAGAGGACATTTTTATTTTTGCAGGCTGGATGAAACTTTGAGCATCGTCTCAATAAGGAACAACGTTTACGTTGGATGCAAGAGGACAAAAAACATTCATCATAACTGTTCAAGTATTATAGTTCTTTAGATATGTGGGTAGACCACAATATTTACGATTCATCAATAAATAAATGAGGGTAGATGGAAAACTGCTAAATTAATTCGATTGACACCGCGCAATTATTATAGGCGAATTTTCAATCTGTACCATAGTTTGTTAGTTTTTGGACATTAAAAGATAATTTTCACTGTAACACATAGTGGAATAAAGACTGACTTAAGGGGTGACGAAGATGACAGTATAATTCCAACCACAAAAAAAAGCTTATAGAATTAACATTCACAGCATACATAAAATATGTCAAGGCAGACTTAATGCCTTAGGCATTTTCTACCAGTCTACTAAGGTAGACCCTAAGGGGTGGTGCAGAGATAAAAATAAGTAAGCGAATAAAAATAATGAGATGAGAGAACAAAACAATTATGCATACTAATATACACATGGGAATACAATAAACTAATATATAATAAAAACTCAAATATGGTAATAAACTAATACACTATTATATCATATTTAAGTACAAGGAAAATAAGAATACGATGATTCTGTTGGTTCTTTTCTGATGATTGTTCTCGAACGAATCACGTGTAGCACGTAACCTGATTTCGGTAGGAAGGGCATTCCGAAAAAGAACAGATTGAAGAAGACAATAGAAGAATGACA
>WUAW01010166.1:12406-23938 GCA_017165845.1 Thaumetopoea pityocampa
TATATTGATTCAAGTTGAACTAGAAATTATAAATAAATAATAATTTCTACCGCTCAGTCTCAAAAAGAATACTCCGAAACTAGATCTTAGTTTGTTCATAATTAATGCTTGATACGCCCGCACGGGAATAATTAAACGGTTTATGCACCCCTGATAATAATATGGGATGAAGTTTCTTCAGATGCCGGGGCGGCGCGGCAGTGCGGGGCGTGCGACGACGTTGGGCGGAGTTACAGAACGCCGCTCAGTCGGTAGGCGACCGCCATCCGTGCTACACATTCACTCAAGTCGCGCCCAAGTCATGCTGCGCGTACCGCGATGTCGCTCCGATTGCGTGAATATTTATGACGCGATCGACCATTTCGCGCCTTGCTAAATGGAACAGCCAACCTGTATGCCTCATAGCAGCTCACATATGAACGTAAAATGGTAATAAAACAAATTATAGTGAAAAGACTTGACAATAGAACTTTTAATCAAATTGTAGTGTACGTGTTATTATACTGTCATGCCATCGAGAGAAGCGCCTCGGCCGAAATGCCGCACGATTGTGTGTACCGTAGCTCCGAGACGGAAGCGTCGGAAAGCGCGGTACTATTCTGCAAGATTCGAACGATAAGTAGTTTGGACCACCTGTTACAAAATATCAGTAAGTCGTATTTTGACGACGTAATATCATTACACGTGCAGTGCAGTGAAATTTTGTTTTTCGAAAGCACGCTTACGGCTCAAACGGAGAAAACTTCAACAAAACACACAAGTCTCTCCAAGCTGCGGGAGCTTATGGTTGATAAGTGTAAGATCCGGCAGATACCAGCGCGGGCTTTTGAAAATTTCAAAGACTTAAAACGACTACATGTGACAACATACAACAGCGAATGGTCTGCGATGACAATGGAAATAGATGAACAAGCTTTCTCGGGCTTGAATGAGTTGATTGAACTAAATTTAAGTGACAACAATATCTGGAGTACAAAAACGGAAACATTCTGTACGTTATACAGCTTAAAAACTTTGAATCTTACTAATAATCACTTGCAAAATATACAAACAATCGGTTTCTCTGATTCGTTAAGAGAACAAAACCTAAGTGTAAGGAGTTGCAATTTAGTTATAGAAGTTTTAGATATGTCATACAATGATTTGATTGTACTAACTGACAGTAGTTTGTCAAAGTTAAGATCGTTATCAAAATTATTACTGCAAAATAATGCAATATCTACCATAGAAGGTGGTGCCTTTGAAGGATTGCTCAGTCTTCAAGTTTTGAACTTATCTAGTAATTTTTTAAACTCTGTACCCCCTGATTTATTTTCAGAAGCAAAATCTTTGAAAGAAATTAATTTTAGTAACAACACTATTAATAACTTACCACCTGGTCTTTTCGGAGGCTTAGATCAGCTGCAGATACTAGATTTATCTTATAATGAACTGGCTAGTCAGTGGATTAATAAAGGTACATTTACAGGATTATTGCGTATGGTAATATTAAACCTTTCTTTTAATAGGTTAAATGAAATTGATCGCCATATGTTTCAAGATTTATACAGTTTACAGAAATTAAATCTAGAACATAATGAGATTACTTCCATAGAAGAGCACGCATTCGAAGAATTAAGAAACTTACATTCATTAACACTTTCAAATAATAAACTCGTGCATATTCAAACACATTTATTTACAGACTTGCATGTTTTGCATGAATTGTTTATTGATAATAACAAAATTAAGCATATTGAGGAAAACGCTTTCGACAATATGACATCTATTGAAGATTTAAGTTTAAATGACAACTATTTGCTAGTGATTCCTTCATCAATTCATAAACTTCGATCTTTGAGGTCTTTGGACATAGGAAATAATAATATAACACACCTTAGTCGAGAAAGTTTTCAAGGTCTATCGGAACTTTTTGGCTTACGCTTAGTGGATAATAAAATTGCATATTTAAATGAAGACACATTTGAACACTTACCCCAACTTCAAGTACTTAATTTGGCATCAAACAAAATAAAACATGTAGCATCCGGTTGTTTTCGAAAAAATGTTAATCTAAAACTATTAAGAATGGATGGAAATGAAATATTAAAATTTGATGGAATTTTCAATACATTGAACAGCTTAGTTTGGTTAAACATGTCAGCAAATAAAATTAGTTATTTTGATTTTAGAAGTTTTCCTGTCAGTTTAGAATGGTTAGATTTGCATAAAAACCAAATTGAAAATTTTATAAGTGACGATTTATACTCAGATATAAATATCAAATTATTAGATCTTAGTTTCAACAATATAAGTCAAATAACGGTTACGTCTATACCGAAATCGGTGGAAAAACTTTATTTGAACGACAACAATATAAAAAACATTCAAGTTGGTTCATTTTCCAAGCTTCAAAAGCTATCAATTGTAACGTTAAATAACAACAAACTGGTACAACTTGACATGAATGCGTTAAGGTTAGATCAAATAAATGAAGACACTGATTTACCCGAGTTTTTTATTAGCGGAAATCCATTTGTTTGCGACTGTTCAATGGAATGGATACAGCGTATTAATTATTTGAGTCATAGTCGACAATATCCGCGCGTTTTAGATTTAGATAAGGCTTTATGCTCGTTAGTCCACTCGCGCTCCAAGGAGAAAAAGATTATTATAGACATGTTACCTTCAGAATTTCTCTGTCCCTATGAAAGTCATTGTTTCGCTTTATGTCACTGTTGTTATTTTGTTGCATGCGACTGTGAAATGATTTGTCCAAATAATTGTAGATGCTATCACGACATCACTTGGAATGCCAATGTTGTAGATTGTTCAAACGCTGGATACACTAAAGTGCCCGATCGAATACCAATGGATGCAACTGAAATATATTTAGATGGAAATCACATTAGCCATCTCGGAAATCACGTCTTTATTGGCAAAAAGAAACTTCAAGTTTTATATTTGAATAACACAAAGTTGAAAGAAGTGAATAATCAAACATTCAAGGGTGTTGATTCTCTAAGAGTTTTGCATTTAGAAAACAACAAGTTAGTCGAATTAAAAGGAGATGAATTTTTACATTTAAATAATTTAAATGAATTATATTTAGATCACAATGCCATTGTGCATGTTGCGAATAATACTTTTTCATCATTAAAATCCCTTTCTGTTCTTAGAATAGATGATAACAAACTGGTTAATTTCTTCCCTTGGAAATTATTAGCATCGTCTTCCAAAAGTTCGGCACACGTTTCTATTGAAGGTAACCAATATTCCTGTGACTGTAAGAGTATAGCTGAATTAGATTCATGGCTTAGAAGAGATCCAGGAGACCCAGAGAAAATGTGGTGTACAGATACTGAAGGAAAACGAACTAAAATAACTATTGCCTCAGTATTGAGTCATTGTAAAGAGTACATGGGATCAATGGGTGACCCAACTGTGTCTAGAGATGAGATTGTGTCTAAATCGATATTCATCCCAGATAGTTATTTTGCAGTCATATGTGGTGTTATTATTATACTTGTAGTAATTTGTCTAATAGGTGCTATATTTTATTCTTTCAGATATGAAGTTAGCGACTGGTTATACACAAAATATGGTGTACCTCTCTTTAAAGAACAATCATGTCCCAATGTTGATCATGTATTAGAAGGTAATCCTAATCATATGTTTGATTACTACGTAATATATAATACCAAAGACACAAACTTCGTATATCATAATATTATGTCTGAGTTAGAGTTCAGAAAAATGACCTTCAAAAAGTTTAACGTGAATGAGTCTTCACTAAATATTCTTACATTAGACAGCTTCTCAAAGTCATCTAAACTATCAAAGCGTCTTATAATCGTTTTGACGACTAATTTCATCTCCAACGATCTCTGCGATATTCATTTCAAGAACATATTTTTTAGTTATTTAAAATCATTAGGTCGTAATGATATAAACAAAGTGGTATTCATTAAAGTAATAGAAAACAACCAAATAAATGACGAGTTGTGTTTTTTGTTAGATAAGTATAAGACCATACATTGGAGCGACTCCCGGTTCTGGGACAGGTTCACAGTTTTACTCAACTCCACAGAGACCATTATCACGGTACAAGGCTCCGAGAAGAACGTTTTCAAAAAGTCATTACGGCAGACTCCGACACTGAGATACACTACAATGCCGGTTTCAAACGATAGTTGCTCAAAGCAGAATTTCACGAATTCCTTACAGTATTGTAAGAGAAACGATGGGGAATCTTCTCAGAATGAAAGTTCGCCGTCCTCTGACAACAACACGTACGGGGAAGGGAACAATTCGAACAATAGCTACATGTCGATCGACAACAGGACTTGTCCTCGCCTTAATTACGACCTGAGGCTGTCCCCTAACAGTGGTCACGTATATTCTAGGGTAGATGACATTTCACCTACTGTACCATGTTCTATACCAGGCATTGCTTCTAATAAGGGTCGTACATATTTTGTCTAAGCATAATAGTTTATTAAAATTATCGTCATTTTTCTTTCCCTTCTTTGGCACTTAGACCTAACAACATTTAATATTCATTCACTTTTGCATAATTTATTTCATGTTGTAAATACTCTATGTCATACATTTTGTCAATTTTTACATACGTAATAAACCTTACTAGAATCACGGTGGTTTTTGATAATACAAGTATTTTAATGAGACCATGTTTGTACAAAGTTCTTGTGAAATGTTGAGTCTGATTGTGGAAATGTTTTTCTAAATATTAATATTATTATTAATTGTATTACATAGTTTATCAAAATGTGAAACTTTTTCACATGTCAGTCACTGTAACGCAACACCAAATAGATTAAGATAATTTAAATAATATCCATATTCACAATTAATATTAGGATGTATTATTATCATTTAAATTAATTAATTTATATTGGTAAAATGAACAGAAATAATTTGTCGTATGTAAAATAATATTATAACATTTATTATATATACATTGTTTATTTCTCTTCTACCAATCCATTAAATAGATGTATGAATTTAATTTGAATGTATAAGATTAACTTATTAATATAATATTACTTTGCTCTTTTATAAACAACCTATAAATTATATCTATCTATCTAGCAGCTTAAAATGTATTTTCTGCTTATTGTAGTTAATTTAACCGACTTCCTTAAGCTTTGCGCCATATTATTAATTCACTAATAACCGCTTAGGAACTAAATCTGGCATTCAAATGCAACATTTTCCATTGAACCACAATGAACACCTCAAAACATCTTATTTTCTTACTAAATAAATGATCAGCTGTTACAATTATGGGGAGGTAAAAAAATTTATCTGTGGTTCCATAGAAAAATTAATTATATCTGAGTACCAGAATCAGCTTTTAAGAAGTTATTAGTGTCTTACAAGTAAATCTCTATAAATACTGATGATTTAAAAGAATTCAGTTTTCAGTAGTGTAGCCCTCTAGCGGGACATGTCGCACTTTTTCAACGTGAATTATTTCACGCGACACAGCAGCGGAAGTTCATGAACGACCTTCATTTTCAACGAATTAAGTTGGTACAGATAAATCAGCTTGGAGATGTTTTTGCGTTTGTGGTAATGTCTGTACACACAGTGACTAAAACCGGAATAAGCCAGTTTGCGATAGATTACCATATGTCTCGCATTCTCGCATCAGTCGCTTATAAGTAGTATTAGAATTCAGTTATAGATATTAAATAAATTAAATTACATTAAATATGTATAATATTAAGTACCTACCTATGAAAATAAAAAAAAAAAAAAAGAAAATACATTACTACAAACGTAAAAACCTGTCCATGCTGATTTGACTTTATTCTAATTATACGTGCACGGTGGAAAATGTTTCGTACAAAAGCCTAACCACCCTTGTCGTGTCTTGTTCAGCGAGGTTAGTTCATAAAAGAGCTATAAGATCCATGGCTAAGGCTTGCCGCGACATTGGACTTGCACTGACAATATATTTAAGTATTCCTATAATTCTTTCTTTTTTTCTTTTTAATGTTAAAGGATGACAAATTACATTAAATTTTAATAAAAATAAAAAAACGTTATCGAACCCTCTCTCGAGTCGCAAACGAAAATTAAATGAAGTTAATATACTAGTGCTCAAAATGGTAATATAAATATCAGGCCAATTCATTAGCCTATAATTGCTCTGGATGTATTGTAACGCATTACATGTGGTTAATCTAGCCGAGAGCAAGGTAAGTTTATAAGATCTTACAAAACATACCTTTTACTCAGTACTGTGTTTAGTCAAGGCGAGAAAAAATAAATGTATCTTGTAAAATCCGCCTAGGTTCCTTCTTAATACCGTTACTGTTTTAAACAAAATTTAAAAGTTTTTATTTTTTATTACAAATTGTTTCTTTTGTGTTAAGAATAATTATTAATATGCTGATTACTATGGAGCATCTCTAGTACATCGTGTCCAAAATAATCTGTGGACCTGGGTTATCGTTAGACCGAGCAAACTTGGACGATGTGCTCAAATCGTATAATATTCCAAAGTGAGATAACGCCTCTAGATAATTGACATTTAAATAATACGACAAGTTTTAATGGGCCTTACAGAAAGCAGTTTACCCCTAGTACAAGAATAAAAAAAAAATTAACCCTTCAGGGTTTAACAGTAAAACTAGATCCAAAATAGATCCTGTTTTGTAATAAGGAAGAGCAAGAAATTGTTGATATCAATGTTCCGTTTTTGAGGTGAAAGAGTTGTCAAATTACTATAATAGGGCCATTTTAATAAGCCATGTGGTTGATACTTCATCAAAAATCTTTGAAAAGGTGGCCACAGGAGATTATTATTTTTTTCCAAGTTGAAACGGCACAATTGGACAACTTTTTTCGGCTACTAAATATATGTTTTAACAATGGAAAAAAGAAGATAATTTTACTATTTACTTTGACTAATAAACCTTTCTAAACATATAGAGTGCATTGGTGGTGTAGTGGTTTTAGACACGGCATACGATCGAAGGGTCGTGCGTTCGAATCCGGGTCCCGTACCACTCAGTTATTATGTGTAATTCATGTACGGTCTACATTGTGGACACCAATGTACTTAACGGAGAAGGAAAACTTCGTGAGGAAACTTGCATGCTCGCATGGGTGTGTGACCAATCCGCACTAGGCCAGCGCGGTAGACTACGGCCTAATCCTCCTTCTGATCAGGGGAGGTCTGTGCCCCTGTAGTGGGGACGATATGGACTGGGGATGATGAAACATATAGACTGACAGATGTCAAATGAGGCCTATTAGAATGGCTCTACTTTAGTAATTTGACAGTACTATCACTTTAAAAATGGAATGTATTATATGTGAACGGCCTAGCTATGGCCACAGTTTCACAGATAATTTGGACAAAATGTATGTAAATCATATTAATGTGCTTAGCCGTAATAATAATATTAATATATCAAATTGTATATAACGATATATGTATGTTTGCAATGTTATTGTTTATTGGCTATACTTAGAGACGTATCGCTTGAATAACTATTTAAAAATAATTAAGCTAAATCGTGATATTAGATTTAATAATTATAAACTTAAAAATAAATGTAATTTTTGGATTGTAATTATTAGTCGTAATGAAATTATTGTTTTGTATAAAAATGTACAAAGATATCTGGGAAACGTAATAAATTATACCGACGTTTTGATACTTACTTTGTTTTTCATTTCACAAGAGACCCCTGAATAAATTTAATAAGGGATAATTAATATTTCGTTTGAAATCATTATTTCATTTTAAGCACTTCAATTCTGGGTGCTAAATTTTAGCGATTACGAAGATATAAATTTAACCAATTGACAATGATTCTAAAAGAAAATCAAACATACATATATACACTCACGCCGGTATCCCATAAGGGTAGTCAAAGACCACAGTTTACCACATACTACGATACTGACACACCTCTCTCGCCTCATCCACAAACACATCTCTTCATACATTTTTAAAAGAAAATTTATATAATTGTTCTGTAAATATGAAAAAAGTTTATTGCAATAATTTAACACTATACAGTTATTTTTTGTTTAACACATGTATCCTCTAAGAGTACCTATAACTAAATAAGTAGATACCGATTTTCATCTTTTATTAGTAAAAAATAATATCGTAGCCGACACTATGATGATAATAATAATAATATTCTGGACACATTTTTGTATTTTAATATTCTATTTTAGTACATATGTGGTCTAGTGGTGCCAGACGCGGCTTGCGATCGAAAGGCCGTAGGTTCGATCCCGGTTCCATACCACCGGGTTGTTTCTAATTAATGTACAGTCTACATTGGAGACACCAATGTAACAGAGAGGAAAACATTATGAGGAAACTTGCATGAGTGTGTAAAGTCTACCAACTCGCACTAGGCCAACGTGAAGACTATGGCCTAATCCAGTGGACGTCCATCCCCGTGTATTGGGGACGAATATGGGCTGGGGATGGATGATGGTCGGATGGAGACATTTTGTCATATACACGTTAATTTAGTCCCAAATTAAGATTCCCTGTATCTTGGGTACTAGACACCAATATACCTATGTATTGATAATCGCTAATACATACATAGATAAACATAAATGACTCGGATACAAACGTTCGTGCTCATCACGCAAAGTTTGTCTCTACCAGGATTCGAACCTGAAACCAACTGGCACAGAAAGTAGGGCAATTAGCACTACCACTTAACCAATACCACTGGGACTCAACTGATCCCACAGTCAAACCGAGTGTTCGGTTATATGGGGCTATGTACTGTACATTGTATTGTCTTGTATGAGTAAGTAAATAAATAAATAATAAATCAGCCGTGAAGATTACAAGATATATACAAGAGACTAATAAAATTGTTGAATTCAAATATAAATTAACGAACATTACAAGAGGCAAAGCCAAGCGCTCCGCGCCGATCAAATAAGTCATTAAGTTTACTCTTATTAAAATAATTTAAAGTAACAAGCAATTTTCCAACAAGTAAATATTTTCTACCTATAGTAATATAAAATTGTTAAATAAAGTACTAATTAGGTATGGAAAAAAATCAAGCAGAAGTATAACGCATTAATTAAAATTTATTGGAATTACCTAATTAAAATGAGAAATTATAGGGGACGTTATGGCCGTGAGCGCTGCTATGGGGCTTTGTGATGTGTGCAAATATTTCTGATTGGCAATGATATTTTCTTCGTGCAATCAGCGGAGTCAACTCATTGCTGTAGTTGGAGAACGGGCGCTCTCTCTCCCGACCATGATATCAGACATGGTCGGGAGCGAAAGCGCCTGGGCGGCCTTTTGCGAGGCCGTGATGACGGCAAAGGAGGCGGCCGAAGAAATCGCGCTGAATCCGGCTCACAGGAGACCTCCACGGCGTAGGCGCAGGGCCTACGCGAACCTGCAGCCGCCCTAGGATGTTGCCTGCGGGTAGCGGGGAGGGTCAAAGAAAAAGAACTTTGCCACGTAGAGATACGATTCATTTTAGCCTGTTCACATAGGGAGAGGGGGATTATAGATACAAGTGATAGGCACACAGCAATGTGCAAACTAAACTGCGCTGTATTGCGTTGTCATCAGAGTTGCTATTTAATTAAATTTCTACATGGAGTACTCAGAAGATGTCTTCTGAGTTTCTTTGTTCTGCGTTATAACTGATTTAAAATATACATACATACACTCACACCGGTATCCGATAAAGGTAGGCAGAGACCACAGTTCGCCACATAACACGATCCTAACACACCTCTCTCGTCTCATCCACACCCATACATTTATTTATACACTTTCGTCGATTAAGGGTGCGAACTTGACCTCACATTTATCATAATCGTCATGTTTTATAGTTTGAAAGTAGATTCTAGATTCATTAAATTCTTCACTGCAAACTTGATAACATAGAAAATCTGGAGGCTTCCTGAGTCTCGATGGATCATCATCGAGTCTATATTTATCCCCACTATAGGAGCACGGACATCCCCTAATCAGTAGGGGGATTAGGCTGTACTCTATGGATACCTGCGTTTAATTAAAATCTAAAATATATGGGTACCGATATAAAATACGCTGTTGTTCTTATCAATACAAAAACTAGATACGAGTTACGTAATCGATTCCAGTGAAACGCGACAATGCCTCTGCTAATTGCACTTCAAACCAGCTAGTGTTCTTTGTGTTAGAACGTAGCAATAATGATATTAATTTACGTTATTATTCATATACTCTAGAACTCGACATTATATTATCCATGTTTTGACTTTACAGCGCTTAATTGAAAGATAAACACAAGCCGGCCTTTTGCGTCAACGGTGAGTTAATCAAGAATAAATATTTGGGTATGTTAATAATAACATTATTGTCCCGGAGTCCACTAATGACGCAATTGTCTGCAGGTACCAGATCATGATTATTGAACCTTATTAATGCTAAAATCAAAATATTATATTTGTAACAGAGTTATCATTCAAAATATTTGCGGCTTGTCTGATTATAATTATTTATCAACTTCCTTTGTATGAATAAAGATTTATAAATCTATATACTATTTTAAAATTGTTGATTTCAAATTTTCAAAAATCAAAGATATTTAAAAACAAACTACTCAGATCGACCACATCCATCGATGTTTGTTTGTTTGTTCGGGCTTCACGCAAAAACGAGCAGACATATTTTAGACAAACTATTACAGTCTTAAATGTATTATTCCGACTTAAATACTGCAGCATATTTCATCAAAATCGGTTCATTAGAATTGAAGATACAGCTTGATCCTTGTTTTAGTAGTCGCCGATAAGGTACGAGAGGTCAAGTAAATGTAGTTCTAAGGCTATGATGATAAATCTATGATTACGTCACGATTTCTTATGTAGCGGAAAACCGATATTCACGCGGGCGGAGCCGCAGCCAAAAGCTAGTTCAAAATATTTATGACAGACTTGTGTGAAAATAATTAGTTATCCACTCCTTTGTATGGAATAAACAGTTATGAATACATTTATAAGTCTATTGCTCATCATCATCTTCATCACCAATCAGCGGAAGTCCACTGCTGGACTTGAGCTTTCCGCATAAATATGAGAGACTTGTCATAACTCCACGCTTGGCAGCCGTTTTTTCTACAATAGTAGATAGCAATAGATTTTGATTGAATAACAAAATGGCGTACACTAGTAGTCTAGTCGTGTCCGACACAGCACGCGATCAAAAAGGTTGCAGGTTTCATCCCGTTCCCGTACCACTGAGTTATTTCTAATTCATGTACGGTCTACATTATAGACACCAATTCTCTATTTAACGGAGAAGGAAAACTTTCTCAGGAAACCTATATGCTTACATGGGTGAGTGAAGTCTACCTACCTACCTAGTCTACTAGTGTTGTAGACTACAGCCCAATCTCCCTCCTGATTAGGGGAGGTCCGTGATTCAGTAGTGGGGACGAATATGGACTAGAGGTGCACGCCTCAGCTGCACCAGAATAATACATATACATACATACATACACACACACACACACACATATA
>WUAW01010172.1:1456-14048 GCA_017165845.1 Thaumetopoea pityocampa
AGGTGACTTAAAAGGTACTCTGTAACGGAACCTCACACAGAACCATAGACTAAGTTAGCTATGGTTTAAATACCATTGATAATCTAAGCAGGAAACAAAATAATAAAAAGTCAAACAATCTTACTTTTTTTTATTTAAAGAGCTTAAAAGAACTCTAAAATCAAAACTAGGTATGTAGACTAAAACGAAACATTTGTTGGCTTTAGAAATTATTTTTTTAATTTACTAAAATGTTTTACTCATTTTTCGTTAAGAAGTAAATGACTTTTTATTATTGGCAATTATTACGACATCCGGGGCCGCCATTCATTTTCCGGCTAGCGTCGGGAAGGGAAGCCATATTTAATTTGCTTGTTGTACGTCGTGGTCGGTGTCATTGATTTTGTAACGCCATTCTGTAATTTAATGCTTAATATTCGTCTGTTACAAGAATCCACGGATTTAGTGTTGTGATTTGTTAAAACAAATCAAAATGAGTTACGGAAGACCACCGCCGCGTATAGACGGCATGGTGTCGTTAAAAGTGGACAATCTCACGTATCGCACGACGCCTGAAGATTTACGTCGTGTGTTCGAAAGATGCGGCGAGGTCGGCGATATTTACATCCCCAGAGATCGTTACACCCGAGAAAGCCGAGGATTCGCTTTTGTGAGGTAACTTACCTTTACATTTTTTAGTGTGACGTTATGAATTTTGCCGGTAAAATACACCCTTATTTTGGCATCATTACATCGTTGTCAATTCGTTAACATAAATCCTAAAATAGGTATCCTCCAATAAAGTTCACGAACCTTAAAAATTCAATAACTTGTGTTGATCATGTCTATGACTCATTAGATAAATGCACTTTCGCCACATCCATTTTTCGTTTTATTGTTACTCTGGTGATTTAGATAGCTATGTAAAGTCACTATCGTCTCATTTTTGTAGAATTAATCATAAACAATAGTCTACATTTATATCTAGATATTCACGGTTTATTATAGAGAAACCGGTGTGCTCACTGTTCATAATTATGTTCATTAGATTTTACGATCGGCGTGATGCTGAAGAAGCCCTGGACTCGCTAGATGGGCGGATGTTGGACGGTAGAGAGCTCCGAGTACAGATGGCGCGCTATGGCAGGCCTTCGTCTCCACACAGAAGCCGACATGACCGCCGACGCAGGTAACTAATAGTTCATTCTTATTAGCCTTGTAACTTGTTCCTTAGTAACTGTTACAGAATTTAATAGATGCATTTATATACAATACATAACACATCATCTCAGCCCAAAGACGTCCACTGCTGAACATAGGCCTCCCCCAAGGATTTTGAGAAAGATCGGATCGATTGTGCTGCCCTCATCCAGCGGCCTCCCACAACCCTAACCAGGTTGTCAGTCCACAGTTTATTGTTTGTGCTATGTGCCCTGCCCATTGCCACTTCAGCCTTAGTGGGCTTAGCCTTAGCATATTAGTATATGCTGTGCTATGTCAGTTGCTCTTGTTTGTCAATGGATCTCTTCATTTCTGATTCAATCACGCAGGAAAACACCAAGCATAGCATGCTGAGCGACCCCAAGCTTCCTCATAAGGCCCATAGTTACTACATAACGCAAGCCGAAATAAAATCTTGAGACTACATTATTCACTCTAACCCTTGAATATTTGTCATCATACAAGTTTGCTATCAATGCTGTTAATTGCAAAGGAACACCTTTTTTTAGAAGTATTCCATAAACAGTACATCTTACACAATCAAATATTAAACTTTGAAATAATTGATGTAGCACAGAAGCGTTGGAACATTAAATGGTAATTCTTCAGATTAAGTCCACCAAGACTTATTGACTATTTTAATTGATAAAGGACCCTCAGCTATAGTAAATTTTAAAAGTCCCATTTGGGACAATTCAACCTCTTGAGAAAAAAATATTTAAAATTCTTAAAATCGCATTGTAATGGAAGCTGCCATATTTACTTTAGTACTTAGATTTTACTGTAGTGATGGGTGACTTCATTAAGCACAAAATACCACAATAAATGGCTAAAAACAGCTGTGACGACAAGTGAGGAGGTGCTTGTTAGGTTGTCATAAAAAAGCATAAGCCGAGCGAGCGTGTTGCGGTAGTGGTCGAGTGAGCATGCTGCAATAGTGGTTGGCAAGTGCCACTAAGTAAATAGTAATAAACAAGTGTTGATTGTCTCAAATGGGACTTTTAAAATTTACTATAGCCATGGGTCCTCTATCAATTAAAATATATTTCAAGTCAATAAGTATCCCTGGACCTAATCAGAATTACCATTACAAAAAACATAATCAAGATAGACTCATTCTGATCCTTAGGCCATTCTACCGTCCTCCATAGCTTCATAGTTACAAATCCTATAATATTTGGACTCCTGTGTCACTGGAACTTTTTAACTCTACTTGTTTTTAACTTTCTCAGAATATCCCTAACTTTGGAATATAGTGTATCAGGCTAAGATCCTTTTGTATTGACTACTCAAAGGGGCTTCTGTCGTCGAGATACAAACCTTCGCAATATAGTTATAGTCAATTTTTGTTCATAGAGTACCCTGATCATGGTTATAATTCAGGTTTTAGGTACATACATTTAGATACAAACAAGAAATAAATAAAAGTGTTAGGGTGCTGCTATTAAAATTATAGTAACAATGTCTGCCTAGAAAGTACTATAGGTGAGAGAGAGGCTTGCAAAACTAATAGTTAATCTATTACCTTCTATGATTACAAGACTGATTCAAAATTGTTAGACATGAAATGCATCCCAATAAACTGACTGCTGGTGAAACTGAAATATTATCTGTGTGCAAGAATGTATTCAAACATTTTGTGTGATGGTTATTCTTTTAGCAACTCGCGTTCACGGTCTCGTTCACGTCGTCGATCCAGGTCGCGATCCCGCAGGCGGTCGTACACGCGTAGCCGCTCTCGTTCCCGCTCGCGGTCGCGCTCCGATTCGAAGAGTTCTCGGGGCAGATCGCGTAGCCGCTCAAGGTCACGCTCTCGCTCCAGGCATTGAAGTGATGGGTAAGTCTATTGTCAAAATATTCTAACAATATGACAGTCATGCAATTAACACTGGCTACCATACCCTGTAGCATATACGGAGTGATGAATTTCAACCCGTGTGTCGGCTCCTTAGATGCTACAGACCAGGGATTACTTGAGAATATCATATTGGATCTTAAATTCTCCAAACAGTTTTTTTTATTATTTTTATATTAATTTCACTGCTCTTACATACATACATACAATCATGACTTTTTCCCTGGCTCCAGTGGGGAACAAAGCTTGTGCATGCATTTATGTAAAAAATCAAAATGGCACACAGTATTGGACAATGACAAATCTGGTGGCAGTATTAAAAAAATTCAAATGTTGTATTAGGATCATCACTTTACACTGCTGGTAATCATGAATGCAAGTTGGTATGAAGCTAATTTTAGTACCTGAGGGTAGGGCCCCATTTTTGGAAAAGCTTAAAAACCCTTTGCACTCCAGGACTTTAAAATTTGTCTTCAAACTCGAAGGTTCGGCTATGGAGACACACCTTCGACAATTACAAATTGTAATAATTTTATAACTTATACTATAACATTTATATCCATAATCAATTAAGAAAACAATAACATACAACAATGGCTTTTCTTTCGATGTACATATTATTTGCTTATATGTAAATATGATCTTTGCACTGAAATTACTTCGAGTTGCTGGTAATAAGAATGAAAAAATACTTATAGTGCAAAGGGTACCACTGATACCCAAAGTGCTCTGTATCCCAGGGGTCGACGATGGCCTTCAAGGGGTCCACGCCAACTGTCACAAACATATTTGAAGTTAATAAATTTACAACAATCTTATATGAATTATACTTTGGAGGTCTACCGAAAAGTGAAAAACATTGGTCTACAAGACAAAAAGTTTGAGGACCTCTCGTTTAATCAATATATCCTTAGACCATTTTATCTAATGTATTACTTTTAATAACCTAACCTGTGGTGATTGATCATTAGAGGCCGATGTCCAGCAGTGAATATCTGTGGGCTGATGTGATGATTACTTTTAATGATAATGGATTGTAGACACCTCAATACTAAATTCATATTATCTATTCTGTTTGATTAATCTCACTGACTTGATTATATGTTAATTTTACTTAATCTTTATATCCAGCTTGATAGCAGTTCGTGATATTCATTCAGCAAGTGTTGGTGTGGCCAATTTCTATATTTATAATCTGCATTAATTAAATATTATATTGCTAATATTAACACTGCCGTTCGCAACGTCTAATCTAGTTTTATGTCGCGCCGGTAGAACTGACTTGGGTCATTTCGCTTAGCACCGACACATTCGAGGTTATTGGCAGAAAATAAATCAGCAAGTTTACTAATCTTATCGTCAGTTCGCGTAATTCTCAATCCGGTCCCACTATTTTTTCTATTGTTTGTTAAACAGAACACGCAATATTAGCTTTCCTTCTAAAGTTTTGAATACCACAATAGACCCATTTGCACTTGCGCGATAATTTCCCCATAGCACTAACGTGGTGCCACCGTCGCTTGCCCAATGTGCACATGCCACCAACGTGGAGCCACCGGCGTTTGCTCGATAGTTTTCACATGGTGCCACCGGATGACATAGCATTAATAAAAAAAGGGGATACGGGCGTGAGTGTATGTATGTAATAAAAAAGTGTTTAAAAAAATTATCTATATTATTTTTGATGTCCAGGTTGAGAGTACCGGTTGTGAGCTGAAGCTGTAACTACATGTCTCTGAGCAGTTCAGCCAAGGTACTAAAACTCATCCAGTATTTCATAAGCCATCCATACATCTACAGACCTAACTATGATCAACATAGTGGCAAATTTGCAATGTAACAAATTATCTTAGTTTCCATTACACTTATACTACATATGTAAGAATATAAAATCTTGAATTTTTTTATTTCATTATTACTTAGTTCGATATGTAGAAGTTCAGATATAACAAATTGAAATGGATTTCAATTCCATTGAAATTAATTTTGGTTGTACTTCTTTTATTCTTTTATGTTAAGGAATTTTGTATTTGAACAGTCAATTTGTACAATTCTTCATTCTCTTACTGTATTAGTTTATTAATCTGTGTCAATAATAAAAACTATGTGTAAGTTCGATATGGTCTTAGATATTATTTCAGGTATAATTTATATGGTATGACCAGAAGATCATGTTCCCACCACCACAAGTGATAATGGGCTAATTTGGGCATTTAAATGGGACATCGTCATTCATGTTTGGTAAATAATTTCGAAAAGAATGTGATGCCTCAAACAATTTTGCCTTTAGTTTCATTGTATTGATATATTCATTGTGAAATATTCTTAGTATTTGGCCTACGCTAATAATTTATTTATGAGAATAATTAACCTTTTTTTCTTATTTGTAAAATATATGTTGGCGTTTGAAAGGGTATAGGCGACAAAAACCATATTGTCAGGAAACCGGTTGAAACTGAAAAATGGACAAAACTTTTTTTATTGTTATATCGTGAAAATGGAAACAGCTCTGAAATTAAAAAATTTAAAGCCTTAATTGGCAAAGTATTTATTTATTTAATTCGACGTTGTTTTATGTGGTTTTATGCCGCTTAGATCAATTGATCTTGATTACATCAAAAAATTGATTGAGTTTTTTACTTGGGCATAAATGACAAAAGTCATTGTAGAGCCATGGTAGTAAGCGCATTCGAAAAATACTAACAATTTTAAGTAGGATTACTTACATAACTCATTTACGACCAAAATGTCGCTTATGCCCTTATTACTTTTCAACCGTGGATGTGTATAGTGTTATGCTCGCTGCAATAAAGATATTATAGTCCTCTCAATAATTGCCATAATATTTCAGCTCTTGAATCATATCGATACCTCCGTGCAATAACATTGTAACTCACTTTTTCTGTTGTTAGGGAAGATCAAAATTTAAAGTTATCAAATTCATATAAAGTTCAAGAAAAGCATCTATCTAATGTTTTAAGAGCACTATTTTCTCTAAGGTTGCAAAAGAAAACTATTATATATTTTACTGTTTATTATTTTTATTTTTTTGTTAACAAGAACTATAATAACTATGTGAAAAAATGAATTACGATGTTATTGCAACGAGGTGTCAATATGACACCGTTATTCTCATTTGGTAGGATTCCTTAAAAATAATTTCAGCTTTAGCATACATACATAAATTAATTCTGTTCTCATTTATAAATCGCGTACGGCCTTATAATTGTTGTTCTTATAATTGTAATGAAATTCATATATTTAAAATTTAACAAACAGTTTTTGTATGTAATATTAATTGTAATGTTGGTATGCTCAGGGCGTGTGGAGAACGCGGGAGCGAGGCTGTATGCGGGGAGAGAGGGGGGGGGTTTGCTGTTTGCTGACAACTGCTGAATTGCTGTTGTTGCCGTGCATAAGTTATGAGTAAACTTTTATATTTATTGACAAACCGTGACACGCATCACATAGGTACTAAACAGTAGCCTACTATGTCTATTCTTTACAAAAATTTTATAATAGTTTTTAAATCGTGGCAACACTTCATACAAATAATAGTAAAAATGCATATACCAAACTTAATATTTCCAAAACAATTATAGGTAGGGCAAACTTAACTAGCCACTTCATTATTTCAGTTATTCAGTTCATGTTAGTATTCCCTCAAAAGTAGTATTTTAAAATATCATATTTTAAGTCTTACAGCCATCATTTAGATGAAGTATCAGAAATATTCATAATATTTATATGAAAATTAATCAAAAATGCGTATGTATTTGGAAAATAATTGAGAAATTTATTATTGTAATAATTAGAGACATTATGAGCAGTTTAGGTCATTGAGTAATTAATTATTTAAAGTGAATGTAATTGTATAGTCCTTGATAAATATACGTGATGTCTTATATTAGATATAAGATTACATAATCTAAGGAAATTTTGAAATTATAAAGTTGACACAATCCGAGATGTAAGTGGCTGGCTGCAATCTCATCAGATTAGAAACTAATATATGCGTTTGTTTGCCAGGCCGGTGCTGCACGCTGGCCTGTTTGCTGTGGCAGTATCCTGTGCTGATTTGCAGTTTACGGCTAGGTTTATCACCCTCCCTGCTCTCCGGATATCGAGTAATCTGAGTACATGATGCGTTTGATTTTTTTAATTTAGCTCTTAACTCGTTTCGGTGTAATAATAGAAGAGAAAGAAGATCATCGTGAGGACATCTGGCACCGGATTATTATAGGTTTCTTTTTTGTCGAAAATAAAGTATTTAGTGTAAACTGTTTTTTATTTGTCATTTACACCTTTTAGATTAATTCTCATCGGGCTCTATCTATCATAGCTACATTATCGAATAATTTTATAAATTGCTTGAAAAATCTAGTGATCAATGGCTAAGTACAATTTTCTTAAGTCTACATTATCATTATATAGCTACTTTATAGCCATTAATACTATTTGGTACCTATAAAATAAATTGTACCTAGATTTTAGATGCTGAAAAGTCGTGTGCATCGATTGTTGATATTTTCCCCATTATTTATTCTTTTGTAGATGTCCTGGTTGTGAACCCCATTATTAAAACACGAATTCCTATAGGTTATAAACCATATTACCAGATTTAGGTATGCTACAGAAGTATACGCTGGCGATTAGTTGAAAAGGGCGGTACCTGCATTTTCAAACAACCATCGTGTGCGCGCGCGCGCACACCATCCGCATCTTTTACTTGCTCAGTGGCGCACACGCGAGTACCTAAAAACTAACATGAAATCACTAGCAACCGACGGATTATAGTTTTGGAATATATGAATTAAGGATGGACCGAAATTCGGTTAAAATTCCGAACATTCGGTGCAAATAAAATACCTACTATTTTAACTGAAATTAATAGAAATCATAACCGTAAAATAAAGTTAGGGTCTTTTATATACTCATGGTCATTTATTATAATTAAGAACATTTAAATCAACTTTCAATGTGATAAAAATTGAATTAAATTAGTTTCTAATCGAAGAGTCTTATAAATCTTTGTATAATTAAAAGATATCTTGTTGCAGTACAAAATTGTGTCAAACCAGTGTGGAGTGAAACTTAAAAAGCACTGCATGTTATTAATGCACGTCCACACGTAATTTAAATCGTTTTAGTTGCAGTTAGTTGGTCATTTAATATAGATTGAATATCTTCGTAACTTAAATACTAGATCTATGTTAATTATGCTTTAAATCAGAGGTTCTCAGACTTTTTTTCTCGTAAACCGCTTTCAAAATTTAGCTGCTTCCAGTGGACCCCCTGCAGCTATATTTCTACCATATTCCCAAAACTCTACAAAAAATGTGAAGAACCCTGAACCCCGTCGAATCTCCCGTGGACCACTGGGAACTAAGGATGTAAACGCATATACAAATCTAGTGTCGCTCTCAAGAAAGCATGGGAAAATTAAACCGAAGTTCGGCCGATTTTTTTATTTTAACTGAATGTTCAGCCGAAGTTCGTATTCATGACTCAAACCACATTCAGCTCATCATTAATATGAGCTATTTATATTTACTACTAGTATTTGCCCACGACTCCGCCCGCGTGAATGCCGGTTTTCCAAAACATGGGAAATCCCGGCACAATCATATTTATATAAAAAAAAATTAACCACTACTTGACCTCTCGTACCTATGTGGCGACTACTAAAACAGGGATCGAGCTGTATCTTCAATTCTAGTGGACCGATTTTGATGAAACATGCCGCATTAATTAAGCCGGAATAGTACCTTTAAGACTAACAGTTTGATCAAAAGCTACCCGTTAGTTTTCGCGTGAAGCCCGAACAACCATCGACGGATTCGGTTTCAGAAGCCCTTAATTAGTCGATCTGAGTAGTTTGTTATTAAATATCTTTGATTTTTGAAAATTTGACATTTAACAATTTTATGATAGATAATATTATAGGCCAGTAGGGCTTAATACTGCAGAGTTAAACTTTGAAGGGTATTTTGCATTACATAGGTTATAGAGTTCACCTTAAAATTTCACATTATATAATCATGTGGGATGTGAACCCTAGCAGAGTAGAATAACAATTCCATTGGTATATAATAATGTGACAGTAGATCCTAGATATGTTACTAGTTGCAGCAATTATCTAGTAATAATGTTTTATTCCGACACTTGTTTCCCGCAGGAGTGAAAAGTGGGCTACGAATAGCCACTGCTCATAACTGAAAGAAGTGGTCTCTATCTATCCCATTTCTTCAGTAGTACAGTGGTCAGTATCCCTACCTGTCATGTGGGAGACCGGAGTTTGATTCACTGCCAGAGACAAAGGAGTAATGTGTGATTGTGCATATGTATATAACAGTTATTGTAAGTGCCTTGCAACAATATCCTTGGAAATAACAGATACTAAGGTGAGGATAATATTAAGGTTAACAGATGCTTAGAGTTACAATTTTAAATGTTATTTTGAAGGCTAGTTACAAATAAGAAAACACCTGATATTATCACATTATTTAATAATATAATTAATTAACACTTAATACTAAAATTAACTACAAATAATCCATTTTTTGCATTGCTAAATTTGTACCATCGTCCAGATTTGTGTTCCTGACCTAATGCTGCATATAAATGTTTACCATCACTTGTAAATTGCAAACAATTCACAAATCCAATTACAGGAACGCTGAATAAGGGTAAAACTTTTTTATATTGGTCACGGATGTTCCATACCCTAATATTATTATCATATGAACCTGATGCAAAAACATCAGAGTTGAGTAATGTAGCTAAACTTGTTATCCATCTTGGGACCTCATTTTCAGAGCCATGTGCTTCCAGGACAATACACAAAGGTTTCTTCTTCATAACACTCCAAATGCATATCGATCCATTATCACTGCCAGATACAAAGTGTTCCTCATCTAAAAGCTTAACTTCGTCTAAACTACCAACTGGTCCATTAAATATTAGCTGTGATTCTTCTGCTATCTTCCATATTCTTACTGTTGTATCTCTTCCACCGGATGTAATTGCTCTTTCTCTTGTCAATGCATCAATAGATGTAATTGGTGATTGGTGTCCAAATAAAGTTTCTACATATGCCATTTCATCGAGTGACCAAATTTTAACTGACCTATCTTTACTTCCAGAGTATAAATTGTGAGTATTCTTTCTAAACACAAGCCCTGTCACTGTATCTTTATGTCCTTTAAACGTGTGAATATGTTTTAATGTAATTGGATCCCATATATGAATATTTGGTGACTGGTCAGATGTTACCAAGAATTTAGAATCAGTTGTTATTGCAATAGATGTTATACCACCATTTATCAAGTTTGAGTGTGTTTTATACGTAATGTAGACAAGTTTCTTTTTCTCTTTTATACCCCATTTGATTACGGTTCCACATTTGCTGCCAGTAAACGCGTAATTATTATCACTGGTAATACACACGCAGGTAAGAGTTAAACGGTGTTCTCGCGCTCGTATCAGTCTGTAATCATTTTCATTGGGTATTTCGTATTTTTCCGCTACTTCTACGTGTAATTTTCCTTTTTGCTCTAAATAATCTCTTTGTAAACGCTTTTCAACCGCGTCCTCTACCTCTTTGAGCTCAGCTCGCTTCGCTTCCTCTCTTTCGATTTCTTCTAGATATTTCTTAGCTAAACGCAATTTCTTCTGCTCAACAGTTTCTAAGTCGCTATCAGATTCCTCTGCATCGGAAAATTTCCTTATATCCAAATCACTTCCAAAAGATTCATGACCATTTTCGAGGTTAGAAACATCTTGCGTTTTGGGCTTCTTTTTCTTTAGTTTATCGCTTTTTCTTCTCGATAATTGTCTAGACTTGCCTTTTAAAAAGAAGGATGAAGACATGATTGCAATCTTAAGTTTTATTACTCAAAACTGCAAAAAATAATCCTACACAATAAAATCCACGCTGGTGATATTTGCCCTGATTTGACACTGTGTTTGACACACATTTGACATAGATTTTTTAAAGAGAAGTCAAAGAGATCAAACCCATACAGACGTAGATATAAATTTAGAAGATCGAAAAATGCTGTTGTATCTCAATTTATTACTTCTTGAACGTTTGGACGTAAATTTGATTATTATCACAATGACTAAGCGAAAGTTCTTGCAGGAAAGTAAGTAAGTACGGTCACTGCAATGATAGTCAGTTTTATTGCAATGAATGTGATGAAATGAAAATACTGAAAGTATTTTTTACGATTATTGACGATACAGAAAACAACACCAATTTTACATATTAAACATCACAATAAATCTTACAGTACAATACAATATACAAATCAAAGAGAATATAATATATACAATTGTAAACTAAAAGGTCAGGGACTACTTAGTCTTTTAGCCTGTCAGGCAAATAGACTTAAGTATACGGGTAAGCGACCCCGGCCTCCCGAGTTACTACTGTCTCTTCCTACTCCTTCCGAGATAGTAGTATCCTATAGTCCTTTTCCCAAATTCCATATTTCTTGCTCAATGCACCTTTCCTACCTCATCCTCTTTCCTTTCCTCTCCATTAAGCCGCGGGAACGCAATGAGGAATTTTTGAACCTTATAAAATGGTGGTGTCGTGGTTCGCCACCCGACACGTTTCGTTTCCCGCGGAGGCGAAATGTAGGCTGCAGATAGCCACTGCTACATTAAACGATTGTAGCAGGTGGAAAGAAGTGGCCTCTGCCTACCCCAATGGGAAAGAGGCGTGACTGTATGTATGTATGTAGTATGTACTATGGTCACTGCCTACCCTTAAGGGATATCGGCGTGAGTGTATGTATGTAAACTAATATCCCACCCATAGCTTTTACGTTTGCCCATCAAAAGGCAAAAGGATCCAAACCCATACAGCCTAAGCTGATTACGTTAGTTTTCTTTTTATATTTGATGCATCTATCATTAAAGCGTTCTGATATTGTGAGTCCTGTTATTATTTATCAAACATTAATACTGAAAGTGTAAATTTCTGTGTAAATCAGGAAAAAAGTGGCGATCTCTCTAATGAGAATCCAGTAAATGGTGTCAAAAGATACGACAGAGGGGCGAATAGAGGAAAAATGTTAGGGCTGTCAAACTTATGGAACAATAAATACGGGGAAGTGCGATACATTGGAATTTACGCGCCTCCGACCATCCCAACCCGCTAGTAGTGGCAGCCGCCAACTACGGACCGGTAAGGGACACGCCCGTGGAATTCCGCCGTCCACGACACGTATTGTTAGATCCCGACGACGAAATCACTCGAGCGCTTCACACTCCCA
Source organism: Thaumetopoea pityocampa (assembly GCA_017165845.1). Classification (NCBI taxonomy): domain Eukaryota; kingdom Metazoa; phylum Arthropoda; class Insecta; order Lepidoptera; family Notodontidae; genus Thaumetopoea; species Thaumetopoea pityocampa. The sequence goes on from WUAW01010172.1 coordinate 13,796, forward strand.
GTGACGCCGCGAACGGCCCGAGCCAACACTCCGCACGCCAACCCCGCCGACGGGGCCGGAAACAGTCTCATGTTCATCGCTATAGGTACAATCCTGTTCCTAGGTTTCCAGTAGCTGCAAAATATACTGAGTTTCTTGCCGGCTCTTCTCAGTATAACTTGCATTCGAGCCGGTGGTAGTTCACCGCGACCGCGACGCGACCGCTAAACAACTATTTCCGGGAAATATCATGATAAGCACAATTAGTGCCACA